>JAWZTI010001370.1:0-14245 GCA_039880955.1 Chlamydomonas urium | reverse complement strand
CCCCCGCCATGCCCCCGGTCGCAAAGAAGTTGCGGCTCGCGTGCACCGTGTAGTCCGGCTGCCGCCGCCCCGCTGACGCCCTTGCAGCATTGGCCAGGGACGACACCCTCGACTGCCTCGCCAGCTCACCCTTGTGAGGCGGGTATGCCACCAGGCAGTCCACGTCAGCGAGGAAGGTCAGGCGGCCAGGCCCATCAACCTGATGCCGGCTGTCCGGCTCGTCTACCGCGGGTGCGCTGAAGCAGCTGCAGAAGCTGCCAGAGGACATGGCCTGGCGCTCACGCTGCTGCTGAATGAGAGGGTGCAGCCCCGCCTGCAGCGCAACTGCCGGGAACCTGCGCGTGCAGATGGGGCAGGTGGAGGACCGTGAGCACGGTGGTCAAACGAAAGTGTGCGGATGATGCGTGCAAGTGCTTGATAAACGTCGGCCACAGCAGCCGCTTGCCCTGCTGCTTCTTGTGGCAGCACATTCCGGACAACGCCTGGCATCCCAAGTGGTGCCATTTCACTGATCCTGAAGCTGTCAGGACCAGAGGCTAACAGCTTTCCTTACCCCAACACACCCACCCACTCACCCCGACACTTCTGGCGGCAGTACATCCACAACGATGACTGTCGTGTCGTCCATGAATCGCTGGTCTCGCTCCACCGCGCCAACAAGTGTTGAGGCTGCCAGCTCTTCCCTCACCCCAACACACCCATCCACTCACCCCGACACTTCTGGCGGCAGCACATCCACAACGATGACTGTCGTGTCATCCATGAACCGCTGGTCTCGCTTCACCGCGTCGACAAGCGTTGATGCTGCCAGGGAGGCCGGCTTGGAGCGCACGAGCTTGACCGCCTTGCTGAGCGTCAGCACGTCCCACAGCCCATCGCTAGCCACAATGATGCGGCAGCCCTCAGCAGGAAGCAGCAGCTGCGTGGTGGGAGGGTAGGGGAGACAGGTTAGGGCTTAGCAAGGTTGCACCCTGACTGGACACGAGGTG
Organism: Chlamydomonas urium; assembly: GCA_039880955.1. Lineage (NCBI taxonomy): Eukaryota > Viridiplantae > Chlorophyta > Chlorophyceae > Chlamydomonadales > Chlamydomonadaceae > Chlamydomonas > Chlamydomonas urium. Next base: position 13,256 of record JAWZTI010001370.1, on the reverse strand, counting down.
GCGGCAAAGGGCCTAGTCCCCTGCCTCTGATTTGATCCCCGTCCCTGCTGCCCTGAAACTGCAGCACGCCAACCAGCAGCACCCCCACACTCTCCCGGTGCAAACCCTCGCCTGCGCACCTGCTTAATGTGCGGGATGGGCACAATCTCTGGCCCCGCGTCCACGTCTCCCACGCTTCTGGACACGCACAAGCCTCCCGGCCAGATGCGCAGTGGCCCCACACCGGGCTCCCCAGGCCTCGCCGGCCCCTCCAGGTGAAACCCTAGCTGCGCAACCTGACACCCCGCGTTCCTCAGCCGCTGGCGTTCCAGCTCGTGCGTCTGGATTCTGTGAGATTCCGTGAGCTCCAGCATGCTAACTCCCGTGTCCAGTACACCCTCTGAGTCGCCTGTGTTGGCAACTGTCATCAGGTAGTCCGTGATGAGCACCATGCTGACGGTAGTGCCTGCAGTTGGATTTGGGTAGTGATTCATGTCAGAAAAGGGGGGGAAATTGTGAGGGGTGATGCGCTGGCAGCTGGCTGAGGTGGCCAGTTGATGTTGCAGCACTATGGTACGCTGTCTTTGATGCCACCATAGCAGAACCATTGCGCGAGATTCGCTGCTGCAATGCTGTTTGGTGGGTAGAGGCAGCCTGTACCTGCCAAGTGGCCCAGCTCGGTCCATGCATTGTCAACGGCAATGAAGGTCTCGCAGATCTGCCGCCGCAACCGCTCCGCAAACACCTCCACAGCTACGACGTATAGGCATAGGCATGGTATGGCATGGTGAGCACACTGCTTCCCTTCAGAACACTTGCTTCCTTGCTGGACAGAGCAGCAGTGCTGTCAGCCGCTGCTGCCAGAGTTCCTTGTGCTCACCAGACTTGTCGCTTGGGTGCGGCAGGTCTGCCGGCAGCAGCAGCAGGCGCTCGCACAGCAGGCTGTGGAAGGTCTCTGTTACAAACTTGGCGGCCTCAACGCCCGCATGGCCGTCACACACCATGAACATCATGCCCTGCGCAACCCAGGCAGTGCACATGGTGAGCCCGAGCCGTCCACGACGTGCACGCCGCAATGGCTCAGCGCTATGCTTACCTCGGTTCCCAATGGCAACGGCTCGATGAAGAGCACGTCCTGCATGCACACATGCGATGGCCCCGGCAAAACACAAGTGAGACGAGTTCACCAGCACGTGCCAAGCTGAAAGCCCGCGACTACCGAGGGTTATGGTGCGGGCGTGCTGCCTCCCAAGTTGTGCAGCGCAGCATGCGCACGCGGGCGCAGAAATTCACCTCGCCCTTGAGCACCCTGGCGCCAGTGGCATGCTGCAGCTTGAAGCGCGGCTGCTGCTTGCCATTGCTGTTGCTTCCCGTGCCGTTGAGGGCTGAGTCGTCGGCGATGGGCGATATATACGCTGCGCCCCTGCTGCCCATGCTGCGGCGCGGTACAGGCCCCGCCACCGCTGCTTCAACCTTGTCCGCCGTGATCGCCGGCCACTGCAGCTACAGGGCTTGCCGCGGTATTGCACGCTCACATGATGCGGGCGTGAGCAGCGTGGGCCGATGGCGCAACAACAGTCGCCAAAGAAATCCAACGTCAACACTGCCGCAACAATAGCCTTCACGTTGCTGGCGTGCTCGGTATGCGCAGGAGACAGCAGGGAGTTTTGTGTCCATGAAAATGTGGCGAAATCTAGGTCGTGCGCCTTTGATTTCAGCTGCAAGCACGCTTATCATCAAGCTTATGGTCGCTTGCTATCAAGCACGGATGATAATTCGTATGCGATTTCACGCACACCAAGGAGCTGCTCCATGGGCACTGCACAGGCTCATCGCTGGCCGCCAGGATGGCAACACCTGCGATGCCCTGGAAAATTTGCTGCATTTACAGCTGCTAGCAACACAAGTGTCTTGGGCATCCGAGTTGCAGCTCCGCATGCGCCACCAAGGGCGGCAGCCTGCTAAGCCAATCACAAATACGAGAAATGTGTAAAACAGTTGAGTTAACTGAACACATCTGGGACGCAATGCTTCACCTCATCCGTGATCACGGCTTCACACTGAGCTATTGTGAGGAAGCAAGGTGTTGCAGCCACTGCAGTGAACTCTGCTTTAGGTTTGTCAAGGTGTGAGCTGCCTCTCGTGCTGCATTGGTGCTCAAAGGGGAGGCTGCATGCTTCGACAAACCCTCAACATGGCGGCGGCTGCCAAGTACTGTGTTTGCAGACAAGTTCAAGCGTTCAGCGGGGGAGTCTTCGCGGACACGGTGATATGACGACGCGATGAAGTCAGGTTTCTTTGCTGCGGCCAGCAAGCCCCCCCCCCTGCCCGCCAATGGCGCGCTGCCCCGACAGCTGCGCGGCGCATGCAGGGCAAGGCGGCAGCCCCAGCAACGGCGCTCACCGAGCAGCTGCGCGAGCTGCAGACCTGCGAGCTGCAGCGCGGACTGGCTGCTGGGCCAAGGCGAGCCCCCCAGGAGGACAACCTTTTCTTTGATCTCAGGCACAACACCAATCAGCCAGCCAGTATCCAGATGCAGCATAGCCTGGAGGTAAGCAAGTGCCAGCTGCTGCTCTCATATAGAGGTGCATGGCTAGCAGTTGTGGGTGGATGGGCGCCACATTCCAACAGTTGCTCGAGCTCTCCCGTGCTTGCGTGCTTGCTTAACCTGTTGCAATACCCTGCTACCTGACTACGCGCAGGCGCTTGCCTTCCCAACTGTGTCCTTGAGGGCGCAACTGATTTGGCACTCGGCGTGACAGCATGTTTAGACCCTGATTTCAGGAGCCGCATCGATGGCACTGACAGTCGCTTCCAGATGAGCGCCCCCTGCGGTCACGCTGCCATGGCCTTCCATGCCTGCCAGCCCACCTCCGTGCTATTACGTGCACATCAGTTCAGTGCCAAGGGTTTAGGGTTTAGGCCACCTTCCGCACTCACTGACCATGCTCCCCACACACACACCTTTCATCTGATTTCCGCCCTTTCGCAAGGGCTAGGCCATGCAGCCGAACGTTTGTTTACGCGGGCTCAGTGCTGAAATGTAAAATCTACACACACACCTTCCGCGCTCCTCAGTTGTGCCCTTCTATGCAGGAGCCTGGCTACATGGCATGGGCGGTGTCCACCCGCCAGCACTGCCAGCTGCGCAGAGCCGTGACTGTGGCGATGAGGATGCAGCGGTGTGGTGTGACGCTGCGGCAGCTGCGCCATGACCCGGCGGCTGCACATGAGGTGGCTTATCTCGGCCTGGGCCCGCCATCAGCTAACGGTGGATCAGCACGGATGTCACAGTGCGAACGTTTGAAGCGTCGTGAACATGCGTTACTGTATTTTTCCTAACTGCACCACGCACTTGCAAGTGAGTTGCAACTCACTTCGCAGCTGCATTGGCACGCGGCCTGCGGCCTAAGCTGACGGTGCCGCCCCTGACTCTGCACCTGGACCTTCCAGTGGCCTGCAGGGCCACCTTCAAACTGACCTTCCGCGGCCCGCCCGCGCCCCTGTTTCTGCACACCTTTGGTGTGGGCACGCCGTCTGCTTTTAAGGCGCTGCTCAGTTGTTTGGGGCATTCTCGCCCATCGTATAACACCGAGACTCTGGACCTGGTCTTGCTCGATTACTGCCCCATGGGCAGTAAGTCACTCTGCTCGCCTGCAGCCTGCCCATGCACACTCATTCGTCGTCTACGCCCCTTCTCTTCGCTGCCCCTCGATCCGTCGTCGCCCCCTCTATTACAATCGGCACTGCAGGATCGCGCTGTGCACGGATGACCGCCCCTGAAAGAGCTTGCTGGATTTACAGCTGGGAGGCACACAGCAGTCTTGGACATCCGAGTAGCAGATCGGCATGCGCCACTAGCCTGCTATGCCAATCAAAAAATACGAGAAAATATTGTGTAAAATGGTTGAGTTTGCTGTATAAATCTGAGGCGCACTGCTTCACCTCATCCGTGTTCGCAGCTGCACACTGAGCTGTTGTGAGGAAGCAAGGTGTTGCAGCCACTGCAGTGAACTCTGCTTCAGGTGTGTCAAGGTGTGTGCTGCCTCTCCTGATGCATTGGTGCTCAAAGGGGAGGCTGCATGCTTCCACAAACCCTCAGCATGGCGAAGCCTGCTGTTTATTGCTTGCTTTGTTTACCTGCCCTGCTCTTACTAGGGACGTCAAGGAACCACCTGAGGCTATGCTTGTGCCCTGCACATGATCACTGTGCTTGTAAGGCACCGCCACTTTCCAGACGACCAGCTGCTGTTGCCGATGCCAGTAGGGCTGCTCGTATCGAGATGGGCTGCTCTTGCTATCATAGCTTCTAAAGCATCTGTTTTGTTTCTGCTGAAGCTCCTGCCATTGCCGCCTCTCTCCAGCTGCTGACCCACCTGGCCATCCAAATCATCCCGATGCCAGCCACGCACCGCTGCTGCACCCTGAAAGCAACCACGCTAATGCAGCTCTAACCCCCTTGGCTGCTATCATTTTGCTTCTGGCGCCTCGTAGCCTGTAGCCCCCTCCTCTTCCTCCTCCTCCCCCATCGGCTGCTTTGATGACATGTCGCTGCCCCTGTCCAGTTTGAGGCTGTGTGAGCTGCTGCTGCGCATGTCGACGCCGTCGCCCACGCTGCGCCGCTTCTTCGACATTGCACGCAGCAGGCTCTGGCGGTGCACCTTGACCTGCACAGGAAAGGGAGGAGGGAGAATTGTACTTTCAAAAAGCACAATCACAGTCTTTGCTAACTGCCAGATTAATACACATCACGGCAATAACACAGCGCAACACACACGCCTCCCTCACCTCCAGTTCTGACGTCAGGTTGAACACATGGTCTCCTCTGCTGCCGCCCTGGATCGCCCAGCTGGGGCGCACGTAGTCAGAGTTCTGGCGTGACAGCAGGCGGGGGTCTCCATGGCCGAGAGCTTCGCTGGCTTGGGAGGCCTGGAAGGACTGGGACTTGCGCTCAAAGTCGTCAAGCTGCTCAGCCTGGCGCATCATGTAACAGAACTCCTGTATGGATCAAGAAGGGAAGGGGGGAGGCAGGACGTTGTAGCTCGGGAGGGCCAGGCCCATGACAGGAGTTCGGAAGTGGAGATGGGAGGCAGGAGGGTGGTGCAAGGGAGTGCTGGGCCAGTCACAGGACTCTGGGCAGGGGCAGGACGGCGACGAAGGCAAGCTTCAGTCACAGGTAGGTCTGCCTTGCAAGCGTTGAGGAATGTCGCAAGGTTGGCGGGCCTGCAGCATGTTGCATGATGGCCCAGCACAGCCCATTGCAGCTACACGCTTGGCGAGGGCCAGTGCTGTGTGTTACATAAAAACGCATCCTGTGCTTCTCCTTGAAAACGTCCTACGCTGTTCCCAAGTCCCCCGCAAGACGTTAGGCGGAAGGTGGCCCACACTGTGGTTGGGCTGATTAACTCCGTTAGCCCCTAACACTCACCTCGTAATCAATGAGCCCGTCACCATTGCGGTCCACCTGGAAAAGCAGCCAGGGACGAACAGAGACACAACTCATTCGTTTGTGTTGTTGTGCTACTTTTTTACTTTGTTGAGAGGGTACGGCTGCTTGTGTGACAGAAGCAGCCACACGCTCTCAGCAAACAGGGCAGGCGTTCAACGTGCAGGTGAGTGCCTTCAGCCAGTTGAAAGCCATTGCAGAGGGCCACTGAGAGCTTGACCAGCGTTCTTACCCACTTGCAGGAGCATCCTTTCATGCTCCCCTCAACCTTCACTTCTAGGCTGCCCCACCACCACCCGCACCTGCTTAAGGATGGCCTGCAGCTCCGCTGTCGGCACATTGTGCTTGTTCAGCGCATCAAACAACTCCTCCTGTCACAGCAGAAGAGCGGCAGGTGCCGGGCAGCAGATGTTTGATGGGAAACACTCCCATGGGTGGATACAGGGCAAGTGAGTGGCGCATCTTATGAGTCAATGTATGACAAATGGGAGACAGCAGGGGCCTTCAGTGTCACCATTTGTTGGCCTATGATGCCATCTCTTCCGGCGTGGTCTGATAAGACTTAGCTCACTAGGCTCACCTGCGTGATGTAGCCGCTGTTGTCCGCGTCAAATTGCTGGAAGGCACGCAGCATGTACGCCTCCTGCTCTATCTTTGACTGGTTCAGTGTAGCGGCGATGAATTCGTCTGAATGCAACACAAGGAAGCAGGGCAACAGGGGTGTTAGTACAACGTTAGTTGAGTTTGCTTCTTGCTCTATCTTTGACTGGTTATCTTATCTTTATCTTTGAGCAGGGCGACAGCGGTGACAATGTAAGTTCAGTTTGCGTCCTGCTTGACCTTAGACTGGTTCAGCGTTGCAGTGTTGAGTTTGTCGGCAGGGCAACAAACATGCGAGAGACTGGGATGTTGACTGGTGAATCACAGGAATAATTGTTCATTCTCATGTTGCCGGCCCCATACCAGCCACCCTGCCCACATCAAGACCCAGCACCATCATCCGCACACTGCAGTGCCCTGGCTTCAACCTGCCCTTGGCGCCCTCCACCCCGCGCCCTGGGAGCGCCATCCCTCACCGTAGTCAAGGTTGCCATTGCCGTTGATGTCCACGTACTCCATCAGCTTGCGCAGCTGCCCCTCAGGGATGACGGTGCCCTTTCGCATCAGCCCCTCCCTCAGCTCCGCGATCGAGATCGCCCCGCTGTTATCCAGATCTATGCTCTTGAAGATCTCCCTCAGCCCGATGATCTCGTCCTCCGGCAAGAGCGACGCGATGATCTTCACTGCCTCCTTTTTCAGCTTGTTCATGTTGCTGAAGCCCTGCAGCCGGACCAGCACCTCGAACTGCATGGGCTGGTCGCTCGCAGTGCCATCCTCGCGCACCCACGGGTGTTGCAGGATCTGGGCCGCGCTCGCGCGCTTCTGGGGGTCTCGCTCCAGCATCTGCTTCAAGCAGTCCTTGGCCTCCTCGCTGATGAGCGGCCACGGCTTGCTGCGCATGTCCACCGCAGAACGCAGCACCTTGCGGAACACCTACAAGGGGACAGCAAGTGACCCAAGGGGGAGGAGGCGGGGTTGAACAGTCAGCATCTGTTTCACGCAGTCCTTGGCCTCCTCGCTGATGAGTGGCCACGGCTTACTGCCCATGTCCATCGCGGAGCGCAGCACCTTGCGAAACACCTGCAGTGGGACAGCAAGTGACCCAAGAGGGGTGCGGCCTCAAAAGGTCAGCATTCGCTTCACGCACTTCAACGGCCCCCCTCATTTACAGGCGTGGCTTGCCAAGGCACAAGACCACAGCAAACGGCACCTGTTTCATCCCATTGACTTGCTTACGGGTGGGATCCTCAGCGTTTTTATGGGCACCCTATGTACTGTGACAGCAACTTCATCCAACACCCTCAGCCACACACACCCCAGCAGCCTCCTGACCCCGCACCTTCTCCTCAGTTTCCGCCATGAACGGCGGTGTTCCACTGAGCAGGATGTACAGGATGACGCCCAGGGACCACACGTCCGCCTCCTTGCTGTACTCGCGCTTCAGCACCTGAACAGGCAACGGGCCACAGGCAGCTAGGCGATGTTACATGCTATAACTAAGTGTTCGCTTTCGCGAGAGATGACATGGTCAGCAACGGGGAGAGCCGTGCTTGTGAGTGCGAGATCCTGTGCAGCAAGGTGGGTGCAGTCCGGTTCCCTTCCCTTCGCTCCCCGCCCCTGGTCCCTCTGCTCACCAGCTGCCTCGCCTTTCTGAGCCAAGCCCAAGTTCTACAAGGGTGCGGAAGCAACTGGCAGCCAGTCGCACACCACTCTTATGTCAATCGAGGACCTCGAGTAAGTGGGCCCTTCTCCTCACCTCTGGCGCAACGTAGAGCGCGCTGCCCACGATCTCCTTGAACCTCTGGCCCTCGCGGAAGAAGGTGGATAGCCCGAAATCCGTGGCCTTCAACTGCGCGTCTGATGCTTCGCTCATTAGCAGGAAGTTCTCCGGCTGCACGCATGAGCACCAAGTCAGCAACACCTTGTTTCAGTGCAAGTCAAGTTTGATTCATACATTGGTGTACGAGTATTGCAGTGGCTGGATACTACATAACACCTTGAATCTTCCAAGGCAAGCAGCTTTGCCTGTGTTGTCTGCAGCCTTCAGGAAAGCAGACTATCGCAGATCCAGCTGCACCCTGCTGACCTCCCTGGAGCCGCCCCTGATCCCCTCCTGGACCAACTCTGAGGTTGCAGCGCAATTGGTTTCCGCTGTGCAAGTGTACCACACGTGATGGCACACCCAGCTCCAATCCCGCTCTCCCCTGCCACCCCCTCCCTTTTCCTCCCCCTCTCTTGAGACTTGACCCTGTACCTTGAGGTCACGATGCATGACACCCATGTTGTGACAATGCGCCACCACCTCCACCATGGTCCTGCACAATCAGCAGCAGGGCAGGGCAGCGAAGGCTTGCGTTGGGGGTCAGGCTGAAAGAAAGCTTCACTGGCAACAATCAGCAGCAGGGCAGGGCAGCGAAGGCTTGCGTTGGGGGTCAGGCTGAAGGGATCACTGGCAGGCGCACACACCTCTAAACTAGTTTCAACTGGCAACTATGGGGGTCTCAAGCAGCCTCGTGGCAACCTATGTGCTGTTGAAACAGCTGCTAGGCTACGTTGGCTAACATTGCTTCAAGTTCTGCGTGCATGGCGCCATGAGAACGCAAAGGCCGGGAGCACAAGGTGAGCTGCAATGACCTGGGAAGCCCTTTCCTCACGCACATTCCTCACCTCAACACTGCTGCTGCTGCTTGCTTACAACGATCCCTCACCTCAACACTGCTGCTGCTTGCTTACACTGATCCCTCACCTCAACACTGCCGCTGCTTGCTTACAACGATTCCTCACCTCAACACTGCCGCTGCTTGCTTACATCGATCCCTCACCTAAACACTGCTGCTGCGTCCATCTCTGAGTACCGCCCCTTCTTGCTCATGCGCTCAAACAGCTCGCCGCCTGACGCCAGCTCCATGACAATGTGCACGTGGCGCCGATCCTCATACACGCCCTTGATCCGAATGACGTGCGGGTGGCCTTCCAGGTGGTGCAGGATCTGTGGTGAGGGAAGAATGGAAGGGGGCAGTTGTGCAGGTGTTACACGGTGCGGGTACTCGGACACACGCCCTGAGGCTGAATGATGTGGGGGCCTTTATATGGTGCAAACTGCTCAAAGGGCGTGGAAGCCATGGGCGCAGACATTGGATAAGGAGCAAGAGGTTTTTGGCACAGCGCCGGCTCCTGCACGCACCCTCAGTGCAAATGTCCCTCCCTGCAACTGCCACCTGACGTCCCTGGCCCACAGGCATGCCTGCCTGCCCATGATGCAAGGGGTGCACATCAGCCTCCCCCTTAGCCTGCCAAGGCTTTCAGGCGGACGTACCTGCACCTCCCGCCTGACATCCTCCACCTCATCTTCACGCTTGAGCTTCTTCTTGCTGATGCTCTTGCACGCATACTCCTTGCCTGTCAACAGCTCCGTCACCAGCCGTGTCGTGCCGAACTGCCCCTGTCCCAGCACCCTGCTGAACGTGTAAAACTTTGCGACGTCCTCTGTTTCCTTGAACACCCAGGACCGGTTGTGATCAAAGAAGCGCAAGGGCGCCTGCGACAGCAAGTGTGCAGCGTCATCACATGAGCGTGTGGGAGGCAGGAGGGGTAGAGAAGTGCAGCTGGTGTGTGTGATTGTCAAGGTACAGAGGGAAGGTCGATGGATCAGGAGGGCGGCTGCTATGTTCAGTGTTGAGGCAGCGAGGGATGACAGGGTTGCAGAGTGCAATTGATCTCTGCAGGTCTGCGCTTGATCACATGCCGCAAGCAGTGTCAAACCACGAGGGTGCTTTGGCGTGCGTTGTCGCTTGCCTGACCAAGCTTCATACATCCCACCCCGTACCACGGCTGCTCGAACATTGCCCCTCAAGAAGGCCCATGCCATGCCCATGTCCTCACCGGTGCTGGTGGTGGTGGTGGCGCCGGCGGCGTCTCCTTCTCTGGCACTGCCAAACGCACTTTGGACGTGCGCTCTCGACCCCCGTCTGACATCTCTGCTGCTATCAGCTTAGGGCTTTGCTCTACCATGTCCAGCACGCTGGCACTGAAGCGTGCGCTCTGTGCCTGGCCCACATGCATGGTGCCCTTGGCCCGGCTCTTCCCAGTCTTCAGGATGGACAGTGGTGAGCGCGCCACAGACAGCTCACTGGCGTCGCCAGTGACAGAATGCGCTGTGGAGCATGCTGCACTTGACTTGACTCGCTCTTGCTGCTGTGGGTCGTCGTCCTGCTCTTGTGAGCTGGGAGAAGCTTCCTTTGCTGGCTGCGGTGCCGGCTGCCATGATGGCTGTGGTCGGCCTCGCTGTTGCACGACTCTGCCGTTGGGCCGTGCTTGCTCCGCTGCTGCTCCACCGGGTTGCGCAGGCGTCTGTATGCCCTCCGTGGAGTTGCATTGGCCCTGCGCAACCGCAAGTCATGCAGGGCCCCTTGTCACGGTTGCACCTCTCGTTGCAACTTTGACCGGTCTTGGCGCTGTAGGAAGCTCACCATTTGACGTGCCCTCTGTGCGCTATTCCATTGACGCGATGCGCAACAGTTGCGCCTTTTGCCGACCGCTGCGACCTTCGACGTGACCACACCTGCCAAATGGGCCCTTACTTGGGTGAGCAGGTGGGTGCTTCTGTTGTCGAGCACAAGGGATCCCGCGGGCACACGGAACCTGAAAGTGTGGGCTGGTAGGATTTCAGGTCTGCGAGCATGCGCCACGCTAAACCGGCCCTCGCCACGATTGAATCCGGTTTGCTGTCGTTACCTCCCGAAATCCTGCACCGGATATGGCTGGAGTTGCAGGCCGGCTTCAAGCCTGGCATGTGGTGGAAGGACCAGGTACGCAGCGACATCAGCACACAGAGGGCTCTGCGGTGCACGTGCAAGAGGCTACGTGATGAGGTGACGCCGTGGATACGGGCGCTGGACGTGCATGGCATAGAGGCAGCCACATTAGATGCAGGTGTTGCAGCATTCCCCCAGCGGTCAACTCTCAAGACCCTGCGATGGAATACCTCGAATCGGCGCCCGATCGCACTGGTGCCAGACGTGGTGCCTGGATTTTTCGCCTGCAGCGACAGCAGCCTCAGGCTTGCATCCCTCACCTGCATCGAGCTCTTCGGGACATTGGTCACTTGTGATGAATGCCATGCCTATTGCATGCAGGCGCTCGCACAGCCAGCATCTGTCGCTCTTTCCTGACTGCGTGCCTGACCCCCCGCCATGTTCCCTGCAGTTCCTTGGATATGGCGACCTTGCTAGCATAACCACGGCGTGTCCCAGGCTGTCCAAGTTGAGCCTCACAGGTACCTCGCTCTTCAAGTCCGCCCTTGCACCGCTGGCCCAGCTGTCAGGCCTGAAGACCCTTCATCTGCGAAACATCAGCCTCTTTGCTCGGCACACTTGTCTGCTCTCGCCTGCTTGACCCGCCTCACCGACCTTTGCATCTCGACGAGAGAGCGCGACGATGCGCCGCCAGCGCCAAGCCTGGGTGTTCCGCTTCTGGAGGATGCGCTGATTGTGCCGCTGCTCATGCAGTCCCTGTGCGTGCTGGAGCTGGGACTTGACGCTGAGTTTTCCGACAGCGGTGGCACCCTCCTGGCAAACATTGCCGACCTGCAGAGCTTGCAGTCTGCGACTGTCAGGGCCGAGCTGCGACTCTCAGTCACGGATTTCGCCGAGCCCCTCACCCTAGCTACCAGCTTGACAACGTTCGTGGCACCCGCAGCAACAGCAGATGCAGGGGCCATCAAGGCACTCGCATCGGTGCCTTATGTGAGCCTGTGGGAGCTCGACCCAGAGATCGACGTCAGCAACGTGCCGTGCAAGTGGGTGGTCCTGTCACTCGGTCGCTGCACTTCACCGCGGCAGCTGCTGTACTCGCCTAAGGGGGAAGCAATGACGCTGAACTTCGTCGAGCCGGATGCACTCACCTGGGTGCTGAAAGCTGGCGACGGAGTGGACGTGGTCTGCTCGCATGTGAGCGGGTATCAGAGGTACTGACGCGCTACGGCAAACCCTATGGAGACTCGATTCGAGGTGTCCCTTGGCTGGGACAACGGTGATGTATCGCTGTCAGCAGGGGCTCGGCTGATAGCTGCGCTGGCGCCCTTGGGTGGCAAGTGTCTTAACCTGTCCCTGGACCACGACGCCGCTGAGCAGTGGCAGCTCAACGGCGAGCAGGCGCGGCAACTGCGGCAGCACCTGCCTAACGTGAAGCAGCTGACGTTGAACCCGACAGCTCCTGGGTTTGAACAGTTTGCGGCTGTCCTGGCGGATGCCATGCCCGAGCTGTCCACGCTGAGGTTTGGGCACTGGGTGGACGAGCTCATCCCACAGGCGAGGGATGCACTGCTGGCGATGGCGGTTGCCTGGGCCCGGGCAGGGCTGATGATGAAGATCTTCTCCAAGCAGCTGTTAACGCTTGAGCAGCGCTTGAGCATGAACGAGCTGATCAGGGGCCACGCAGACGCCGTCGGCGAACGCGTGATGGTGTGGTTTGTTGACGAAGACGGGGTTTGATCTGAACGGCCTGGCAGGCCGCTTGTGACATACGTCAGGACGCTGCCAGCAATGCAGTCGCTGCCTCGGAAGGTTGATGCTCCATAATCTGCGGCCTGTGTCGTGACTTGCAACTGTGCATGTTATTTGCAGCAGGATCTGGGTCACGTGGCAGCAGCTTCTCTGGTCAGGTTTGCCCTACCCTGATGTTAACGGTCATCCATCATTTTTGATAAGCAATCAGAGGGTGCTGAGATGGCAAGGACTGTTTAGCCTTGCCTTCCCCTATAAGCACCTCCACCCTCTTTCACACGTTCTGGATTTGTTGACGTATTGCAAGGCTATTCCCTCGACGTTGGGGACGTGAGGGAGTTGATGACGCATCAAGTGGTTTGGCACTGCGTGCGTACTTGATGTGCAACTTCGTGATCCTGCTTGCTTGACAAGAGCCCGCTGCGGTTCTTGCACGGCCTTGCTGAGCTAGCTGAATTCGGGGCAGTTGCAAAAGGCAGCAAGTGACTAGAGGAACGTAGACTGTGGGTCAGATGGAAGGATGACAGGCTGGCTCAACTGTTTTCACACGTGCAACAGCACGCCCCACGCTTTCTACCGCACCTGGCCCCTCTGTGCGGAGCTGCCCATCTTCGCCATCGCGGGCAGCATGGCCTACGCGGCGGCCGCTGTGCGCGCAGCGCCAGTGATCGGCCAGGGCAGTAAGAGGGGACGCATGGCACCTGCGAGGGTGCAGACGGGCCCCATGC
>JAWZTI010001365.1:2068-14308 GCA_039880955.1 Chlamydomonas urium | reverse complement strand
ACTCGTCGCTTGGCCATGACCTTGCGCTGCTCATGGTTGATGCGGATCATGAGCAGGATACTGAGGATGTCCCAGTTGTCCTGTTAAGGGGATGATAAATGTTCCGCAACGCAGAAGGAAGAAAAATGAGTCTGCGCACACTGAGGCATGCTGCTCAGCTGACAACGCCGCACCAGTAGGCTGCCTGATCAGCATGAGCATGTGCACAGCCAGCACGGCAGTTGGACGTTGGGAAGTGTGTGAGCACTCTCTCTCCCACGCCTGTGCCCTGTGCTAAGTCTTGCACCACCTGCCACCCCACCTACGACCCTGTGCACATTACCCGACGCCGGACCCTCTGCCTGCCGCCCCTTCCACCCCTCTGCCACATTGGCGCTGTGCCCTCATGAGCTGCATAAACCAGGTCCCCTTCTGCCACTTGTGTGACAGATGCCCAACAAATACTCCATCCGCCCCCGTCGACTAACACACCACATGCAAGAGTCCACAATCCCCTCTGCCCTTCCCGCGCACTCCATGATCCTGATCTGCGCCGCGTCAACCAGGTCCCTTTTCGCCACCTGACACGATGGGCGCAAACCAAACCCTTCTTCCACCATGCGTCAAGAAGAATTCAAGATCCCATTGCCCTGCCCCCAAGTCCCATGTTCCTGACCTGCAGCGCGTTGGCGAGGTCGCCCTCCACCACTGACACGATGGGCGCAAACAGCTCTCTAAACACGCTCTCATCCTCAAAGAAGTCGCAGCAGAACAGGTACTCGGACGTCGCCGTGTCCATTAGCAGCTTGTGCACGTTCCTGGCACAAGAGAGGGATTAGGGAAGGGGCCAAGCACAGGGGAGCGCAGTGTTGAGGATCAGCGCAAGCAGCTCTCTAAACACACTCTCATCCTCAAGGAAGTCGCAGCAGACAAGGAACTCGGACGTCACTGTGTCCATCAGCAGCTTATGCACAGTCCTGGCACAAAAGAAGGATTGGGGGATGGCACTCAATGTACACCATGCAGATGCAAACCTGAACACCAAGGGAGCACCCCTTCACCTGACTCTCCGTCTGCTGTACAGTGTGCCATCGCTCGAGTGACATTACTGGAGGCACTGGCAAGGGAGCGTGACCCCCAAGTGTGTACAAATACCGAAGGCAAGGCACTGGTCTGCAACCAACAGAAAGTATCATAAACCTTGTATGACCCCCAGCCGTGCAACACACCCCTGAGGCACGCACCTGAACACCACCTCGTAGGGGAACTTGGAACCTTCCGTCTCCGCCATAAATGGTACGACCGCTTGCTTGTCCATGCCTTCCAGAACCTTCACCCTGGCGCCCAGCTCAAACACGCCCTCGCTCGCCCCGCCCTGCCGCCCCCCACCCTTGGTGAAGAGGTTGGTGAGCATGGTCACGCCGCTGGGACCTTGGCTCTCTGGCACGCCCAGCACATCCGTCTAGGAGCGGGGTCATGAAATGGGGGCCGGGGGCCATCAAGCAAGGAGGTGAGTGCATGCACCCCTCAGCGAGCATGAACCAATCTCTGCGCCTGCCCCTACACCCAGCCCGCACCACTGCGCACCCACCTGGTGTGCTACGACCACCACCAGCTTCTCCATGCTCGACAGGTATGAACGGAAGTGTGAGGCCAGGATCTTGGACATGACCGACATGTACTCGCTGCGGATCTCGGCATACACGTCGGGCCCATGCTGCTTGAGGAACTTGAGGAAGTACTTGTACTTGAGCAGGCTGCTCTGCTGTACGATCTGCACGTTGGTCTTGGGCCGCTTGAGCATGTAGACTCGCTGCAGCATGAAGTCGCGCACCTGCGTGCAGGAAAAGATTGCAATTTTACAGTTCATTCAAGCATTTGAATAATTTTGAATGATCCATTTTCGACAAGTGGTCTGCGCTGACGCAGTGGGTTTGCTGCTGGGAAAGAGGGCCTGCGCTAGGGCTTGAACGCAGACTGTGCTGGGGGTGCTGTGACGTGTAAGGGAGCCAAGTAGCAGCAGGCGATGCAGGTGTACGGCACCCGCACCCTGAACTCCCCCAGGTACCAGCCCCCAGCCATCCCCTGCGTGCGCCCCCCTCCGCCCCCGACCTCCCACTCTGGTGCGGTGCACTTCAGCCCTGCACGTTCACCCCCCATCTATCTGCCCCTGTGTCTGCTTTGTCACAGCCCTGAGTCCCTCTGCCCCTGTGCCCACCTTCGTCACGGCCTCAAGTCTCTCTGCCCCTGTGCCCACCTTTGTCACGGCCTCAAGTCCCTCTGCCCCTGTGCCCACCTTCATCACAGCCCTGCATTCCTCTCCCCGTGTGCCCACCTTTGTCGCAGCTTTACACCGCTTTCTCCCTGTGTCACAGTCCCCTTCCCCCCTGTGCCCACCTTCGTCACTGCCCTAATCCTCAGCTTCTCTAGCGCAGGCTCCAAGTCCCGCTTGCTCTGGCTCTGCTTGGCAATGTCGTCCTGGTTGATGTACAGAAGCTTCTTGTCCAGCTCAAGCAGGTAGGGCAGGTAGTCCTCGTTCACCTAATAGTAAGGCGCAAGGGTGGTACACACCAGAGATGAGGGGCGAGGGTCAGCGAATGCATCACACACTCACACAGGTGCAGCGTGGGTAGCTGCCGATGGAGGCAGGAAAATTGGGTTACCTCAGTGTCATTGCGGCAGTGACAGTGCCAGGTGAGCAAACTTCCTCACACCTGTCGCCAGCCCTGCCACGCTTGCAGCTGCCACGCCTGCAGCTGCCACGCCCGCAGCTCGCGTCTTCCCACGCCAAAGGCAGCCTGCAGCTCGGAACCCGCTTTGACAAGCACACGATGCACTGCACACGGCACCAGCCCTGCGTCGAAAACTGGCCCCTGTCTGCCTTCCCACGCTCTGGGGCTCCTCATCCCTGCCCTTCACCCCCTGCCTCTCTGCCCCTCTCCCGCTCCTTACGATCCCCCAATTGAAAGTGATCTTGATAGCCCGCACCTCTGCATCCATGATCTGCAGCACCATGTGCTCTGACACACTCATGTTCTGAATGAAGCTGCCCAGCTGCTGCTCGGTGGCGCGCCTGTTCTTCAGCTTGGTGCCCATCGTTTGGCTTTGCATCTTCGGAGCAGCAGGGCGTCAGGCAAGCAGCAGGGGTGTCAGGCAGGGACAAAATAATGACAGAGCCACAGGGTCAGGTAATATAGCAGAGGGGTCGAGATTGACCAGGGGACCAAAGGCAGACAAGCCGCTGGGGCATCAGGCAGGGTGGTGAATAGCAAGGGGACCTCCGGGTCAGACGAGCGCATTGAAGCGCACACACAGGGATTAGCCAAGGAAAGGTATGAAAGGAGGAAGGGCTGGGCAATGAGGAACGACCACAGAGTCAGCCAGGATGCAACAGCAGCTGTGCGGCGCAACGCACACACACAGCACTGGCTTTCAACTATCAATCGAGGTGCGTTGCCAAACGGTCATGGCAATCAGCTCAACAGCCTTGGTGTTGCACTGAATCCATGCCAGCAGTCCTCCCCGAGCGTCCTTGCATCGTGCGACGAAACAATTATCACCACATACGCCTCTGCTGCTGTCCATCACCAATTGCAGCATGCTGCCTGCCATCCCCTCAATGACCAACGCTGCATCCGGCCTTGTACTCCCCCCCCCTCCGCCCAACACTGCGGCATCGTACCTGCAGCTGCCGAATCTCCTCGCTGACCTTGCCCAGGTCTGACTGGAACTTGCCCAGAAGCTGCTCCATGTTGGACAGAATGCCATCGCAGTTGCGAATCTTGGGAAGGGAGCAGGGCACAAGCGTGTGAGCAGGTGCCAAGCCGAGCATATAGATGCGCTGTGCCATGCTGGCACCACAGCATGCAGCCACGAGTGCATGCATGCACGCACAGCGCTGCTCACCTGGTCGTGCAGCGCCACCATGTTGTCACTCTCCTGTATGTATTCCTGGATCGACTCCATCTCCGCTGTGCGCAGCTTCTCGTCGATGTCACGCGCATACTCCTTCAGCACGCGGCCGTGCTCTAGAATGCCCTTGATGAACTCGTGATCCTGGTACTCGTCCAGGTCGCGGTCGATGTCTTGCAGCTCGCTGGTGCTGCCTATATAGTCCTCCACCGTGTAGGCGTCGTTCGCTGAAGCCTTGTCGTCATCCAGCAGGCTGATGTCCTCGCCATCAAACAGCTCGCTGATGAGAGAAAGGCGAAGGCTCTCTGCATATTTGGCAGCATCGTCCCCGGCACCACCGGCCGCAGCGGCAGCTGCCATGACTGACGGGTGCGGCAGCTGAAGCACCTGTGGAAGCGGGACGAGTTTGCACCCAACGTGTCCACACAAACGTGGCGTGAAATAAATGCGGTTTTCTGTTTTCAGCCGGGATTCCCGAGTCCTCATGGGACAACAATCGTCCAGTACGATGAGGGTAACCGGGAGTGGTTGGTGGCCTCCAAATTTTCATCAGCGCTGTCATGCGGTCTGAACGACCAGTGCCCAACTGGCCCAGGCTTCTGCAACCCTCAGCCTGGTGGCTCTGAACCAGAACCATGCCGTCAAGCCTCAAGGGGTCAGCGTCGGCGCTGGAGCATGTGACACCTTGCGCAGCGTGAAGCGGCAGGGCGCACGCAGACACCGCCCAGACACAGAACCAGCAGCCCACGAGAGCAGCCAGAACGGCACATTGGTCAGCAACAGCGCTTGGCTTCTTAGCCAGGTCCATTGCATGGGTAGTGTGCATGCATTTCAGATGCGCAGGGAGGCAACTGGCAGTGCTCTGACCATTCCTGTGATGCCATGCCTCACGTGTGTTCACTGCAGGAGCTGTACAAGAGCATTGCATGGCCCCTGTACCGCATCTTCGGCCACGCGTTTGATGCGTTCAAGGTCATGGTGGCAGATGACAGTGACGCCATCTTCCCGCGCCTGAAGCAGGACCGAGGCTCACTGATCAAGGTGCTGACGCCAGAGGTGAGGCGATGCTGTTAATTGGGGCGTGAGTGGGGTTGGTGGGGAAGGTGAGGGCTTTTCATTTGGAATCGTGTGTGCGTGTGGATTGATGTGAAGGGGTCGGGCCGGTAGCAGGGTGGTCTAGCTGACGTCAAGGTGCTGCAGGTGCCGAGGCGCAGGCCAGCGATGGTGCATGATGGCAGACGAGGTGCTGAGTGTTTGGGGATCTGTGCCTGTGGTGAACAAGGCGCAGGTGCATGGTTTGCAGAGGAATGGCAGATGGCTGCCACTTACCTGCAGCTACTCTTCAACGAGGGTGACACAGTTACTGCTCTGGGTACTTGCAATGCATTGCGCATTACTGGAGGGGGGCGGTAACAACTAAGCTGTGCCTCATGGCGAGCAGGTAAAGGCCAAGGACAGCAGCAGCAGCCCACCCACTGGCGTCGGGCAGCTGCTGCTGCAGCAGGACACACAGGACACCACTGCATTCCGAAAGCAGCTGCAGGACCTCAACCCAGAAGACTTGAAGGCCCTGAAATCCCGCTTCCGCCGCAAAACAGCAAGGATCGTGCTGCGCATCCGCGGCATTGACAACTTCCGCGGCTCATCCGCCACAGCCCTGGCCCAGATTCTGAACATGGACGAGTCTGAGGTGGCAAGGATGGCCGAGTCTATCAGCGGCCTCTATCAGCAGAGGCTGTAGCGGACGACCCAAGGTTGCTGGACGAGTTGGACGAGCTGGACCTGGATGAATAGTCGCTGCTCCACCGAACCTGAAGCAGCGCTTCGACTGGGAATAGCTCACCGCCCAGGGCAGCATCGAGCTCGCTTTCCCTGACCGCTTGTCCAGGCAACAGCGCTGAAGGCATGCACCATATCATGTTCTGCGGCAGTGTTCTGTGGGATTGTGGCCACTGCCGTCTCAGCATACGTTTGGCACGGATGTGACCCCGCCAGAATCACATACTCTGTGTGCCTGGTGAACGTCACACGCTCAAGCAAAAGTTACAACGCGCCATCGTCTAGCGCACCCTGCATGTTACTCTGACCTGACGCTGCCTGACACATTCTTGCGGTTTCAAGATCGGTCATCTGAGTAGTCTGAGACTGTTGCTTCAACTCCAGTCAAGCTTGCTGCAGATTACACCTGCTCAGAATGCCTTCGATGAGTACTGAGAATTTTCTTGTGCTTTCTTTCTGAGCACATTTGACACCCAACACCATCTGGCAACATTGGCAGGCTTTCAAAAAAAACACTTTCAAGCGCATGGCTTGACAGTTTTGCAACTTAGGACCTGCCATCCAGAATCCTGCATCAAAGCATCTCTTTTCGCAACATCAGAGCACAAGCAGCCAGTGGATGTTGCCACGTTTCACCGCCCAGGCCTATGGTTGGGCGGAAAGTTAGCGTCCACAACCCAGCAACCATCCCCGCACTTCCATACCATGATGCCTGCTGTGCTAAAGGGGCCTGCTTGTAACAGCATGCCGGTCAACCCTCAGGACAGCATGCTGATCAACCAGGAACATGCCACTGCCTAGTGCAGCGCCTGTTGATCCAACCATTAGCCCAACAGCTTGCGCATCAACCGCGATGGGTCCAGATTCGATGTCCGCATTGCCCATGCTTTCCTGCTCTTCTTCTGAAACTGCATTGCCATCCACCTGCGCAGGTACAGAGCACGATGGCGACAAAATGATTAAACGGCCAGGTTGTTCATGCCGCCAGCCTAGTGCAAGCATGTTATACAGACACCCTGCTGCTTTGACCTGCGCCTGTCCATGTAGACTATGTGCCAGCTCATGCCGTTGTAAAGCAGTAGTGGCAGCAGCTCTCAGGCCCCAAAGCCCTTCTTCAAAGCCCCTCACCTCCCTTGGCCATCATTGTCGTCAAGCCAGCATCATGAGGCCACCTCTCCCCCGAGCCTGCCGACTCCTTGCACGATTGCTCAGTGCATAATTGCTGAGCCGCTTTCTGACTTTCCCTTTCAGAGCCGCCCTGGTGCGCTGAGCCAAGCATTCTACTGCTCAGTCTGCCACAAGTCCCATCCTGCATCGCTCCAATCATGTTGCTATTTGTTGGATGCCGAACTCGTGTCTTGACCCTCACTGACTGGGCAGATGCACTGCCGGCGCTGGGTGCTTGGCGATGCAATATTGCAGCTGATCAAACAGAATGTCGAACACGTAAGTGCAACATGCCTGCACGGCGTGCTGTTGTCCTCCTCCTCGCCATGAGCACGCTGTGTTCTCGACTGTTTCACTTCAGCATCACTTGAGCGCCAATTCATCGTGCGCACGCGGAACAACACCGCAGTTCACGATACAGCTGTGGTTGCGCACGGGGAGGCAGCGAGGCCCACCGATGGCTGTGCGTTTTCAAGGCGCAAATGCATCCCACACTGGTGTGGGGTTCGGTCAAAGTTTTCTGCGCTAGCGTGCGGTGCAGAACGCGCACTTCCCAGCAGCCATGGCGACCCAGTACAACTGGCTGTCCAAATCCGACATCCTGGGATGGATTAACAGCGTGCTTGGGACGCGCTTGACCAAGATCGAGGAGACGGCATCTGGAGCCATTGCGTGCCAGCTGATGGACGCGCTACATCCTGGCACAGTGCCGTTGAAGAAAGTGGTGAGCTGAAACGGCCTCATGCATGCATGCACAAGTACAGCAGGAATGCAGCCTTCCAACACTGCATGGGTGCCGCATGCAGGACTTCAACGCCATCAATGAGTACGACATGATAAACAACTACAAGGTGCTGCAGGACGTGTTCAACAAGCAGAACGTGGCAAAGGTGCGATTGTTGTCTAGCACCGTCATGGCAACGGGTGGGACCTTTGGCACAGCTGACATTCTCTTTGCATCAACCAACATGCCCGCAGCACATCGAGGTGGCAAAGCTGATCAAGGCACGGCCGCTGGACAACATTGAGTTCATGCAGTGGCTCAAGTCCTACTTTGATAGCGTTACAAACTGTCAGCCCATCACAGACTACGATGGTGGGTGACTAGCACCAGTGATTGCATGTGCAGGCACATCAGTGTACGCACGCACTTTCATGCAACACACTGTATGTGCCGGTATTCGCCCTCAGGAATCTACCAAAAACTTTGTTGTTGACGCTGCAACTGCAGGCCCAGGACGCAGGGCGCAGTCTAAGACAGGAGAGATCAAGTCGATGGGCTCAGGACCTGCCAAGCACGCAATGTCGGCCAACGGCCGCACGCCCTCGCAGGTGGCCTCCGCTCCCAGGCGTGCCGTTGGCGCGTCGGCTGTGCACAGCGCGGCAGCAGGGTCTTCGCCCGCCAGTGCAAGGGCGGGCGCGAGCGACTTGGCTGCGCAGCTTGCAGAGGCGAAGGCCACAGTCGACATGTTGGACAAGGAAAAACAGGTGAGGCAAAGGTCAGGTACCACCATCTGGTGCGCTGAACCAGCGTAGAGCAGTTGCACGCTGGACAGCGCTTCATGGAGGTATCTGACGCCTGGTGTCGTCTGTGACCTGCATGCAGTTTTACTACTCCAAGCTGCGGGACATCGAGCTGTTGTGCCAGACGCCCAAGATCAACGAGATCCCAGTAAGTATTTAAGCCTGGTGCAAGCGAACGCATCGGATGGGCCGCGCACGGTGCTGCTGCTGTGTGCTCACGCTAAGGCGTTTCCCTGCCCAGGCCAGTCTGTCCCATTCACTGTGCTTGCAACCTTGCCTCAGATCTTGAAGCGCGTGGAGGCTATTTTGTATGCACCCACAGCTGAGGAGGGCCGCCAGATACTGATCGACACGCAGCAAGAATTTGCAGGGCAGGTCTTCTTGGAGGAGGACGAAGCTGCTGCGCAGGTGAGCGGGGACATGAGCGAATGCTGGCCTGCTTGATGCTGTTCAATCCTCTTGATGAAAACATGTGTTGCACGTCAGCCACTGGAGCTAAGCAGCAAAGCTGCCTAGTATTTCGTGTTGTATGTTGCGCAACAGCTGCTGAGAATGGCATTTCTGCAACGCCTCTGCTGTTCTCACCAGGCGGGTGCTGAAGCAGCAGCCAACCTGCTGGAGGGATCCTACAACCAATGAAAAGGGAGCTGCTGCAATTCATCACTGATTAGGGTCACAGAAGGGGATTGGCCCACCGATGTGCACCAGGAGACAGGGTAAGAAAGCAGCATGTGCGTTGCTTGCACAGGGCATCGCATATGCCTCAACTTGAAACTCCCTGCCACATCGATGCCACACCAACAGTGCGGGGCAATGTGCACGCAGTCAAATAGCGACCTGCAATTTGTAAAGAATTATTTCCAGGGGTGTGAATGCCCACACGCACTGTTGCATGCCCAAGCGCTTTGTGACGCCGTTGAAGTAGCTCTTTGCCGCGGTGGGGCGCTGGTCATCTTGGATTGCTGCCCAGGCCAGTTTGCCAGCCGTCGCTAACCCCCACTCGCGAGGCAGAGCCCCACGCAGCCCATATGGCACTTGCATCCTTACGCGCGGCCGGCAGGCGCTGGTGCTTGGCGGCAGTGGGTCGGCAACAACACGGGCCAGCGCATGTGCGCTGCCCTCGCGTGGCGGTGCTGCAGCAGCCAGGCACGGCCCTGGGCTCCACCGACAGCAGCGGCGCGAGCGGCAGCGCGCAGCTCACCTTCCTGCGCGGCGTGTTCAAGGGTGCCGTTGTGGAGGATGCACCACAAGCCCTCTTCCCCGACTGCGAGACCGTCCTCAAGGCGCTGGAAGGGGCACAGGGCCCTATGGATACGCGGCCAGTGGTGCGTTGAGAGCCTGCTTGCGTTGCAATTGCGATTGCGCTGGGGCGCCGCGCTAGTCGAAGCCACAAGTCTGAGGCCAGCATGCAGTGCTAAGTCCTGGCGTCACCGCATGCATTTTGGCGCACAGGTGCCTGCGCATCGGCCCGTCGTCATCATTATCAGCGGTCCGAGCGGCGTTGGCAAGGACTCCGTGCTGGCGAGACTGAAGGAGCAACGAGAGGACCTTTACTTTGTGGTGACAGCCACATCAAGGTGAGCAGCCACAGCAATGCGGCACGCCCAGCACGTCTTCAGCAGCAGTCATGTGCCGCATCAGAACGTGCCTGTTTGCCGCTGCTGAGAGTGCGCCGGGCTTGCCGTGTGACAGTTGGCAACTGCAGCAACCCTTCTTGCTCGTTGTTGGTCATTGCAGGCCCAAGCGCCCAAACGAGGTGGAGGGCAAGGACTACTTCTTCGTTACGCGCGAGAAGTTCGAGGAGTGGATATCCCAGGATCAGCTGCTGGAGCATGCAAATGTTTACGGCGACTACAAGGGCATTCCCCGTCAGCAGGTGGACCAGGCACTTGCGGCAGGGACAGACGTGGTGCTGCGCATCGATGTCCAGGGTGCAGAGACAGTGAAGAGGCTCATGCCGGAGGCCATTTCTATTTTCATCGCAGCGGACAGTGAAGCCAGCTTAGTGCAGCGGCTTGTTTCACGCAAAACCGAGACCATGGTGAGGAGGACTGTAACAGCGGGAGAGGTGCAACTGCACGCAGCGGGCGGTTGGAGCTGAGCGAGCAGGGTGTTGAGTGAGCGTCTGTGAAGGCAGCTGGCAGGCAAGGAATAAGTTGCAGCAGGTGACGAGGGCCGCTGTGGATTGCGCTGACACAGTCGCCGCTTCCTCGACATGTAGGACAAGATGCTTGTGCGGGTGCAAACGGCTCGGCATGAGATGGAGCAGATGAAGCAGTTTGATTACGGTGAGTGGCCGCTTTGTCTTCTATCGAACAACTCAGAGCAGCAAGCATGTGCTGGCTTGGTTTAGGCTTTGTCAGTTGCTCACTCTGTACATGCTGCTGCTGATGCACGCTGCAGTTGTGGTGAACAAGGATGGCCGCCTGGACCAGTGCGCCGGCCTCATCGGGTCCATCATTGATGCTGAGAAGTCAAGAGTTAGCAGGGCTCTTGCAGAGCACTGACAGAAGCTGGTGTCTGGGTGCTGTACCTTGGCCTTGATGCAACCCAGTGGCTCCTTTCTTCTCTTATGCCCCACCACCATGGCAGCGCATCGCCAGGCACGACACGCTGTGCGCGGCCTGTGCACCAGCTGGCTGATGCCTCCCAGCAGTGTACCATTAGCCCCTCTTCCTCATGAACAAGTGCAAGTGACTGGCGGGTGTCCACGTATTGTGGAGAACCCTCTGTACTATAAACAACCCTCACCTTTCGGCAGGGCGTGCGCCCACTCTCCTGCTCCTTATCACCTGCAGTCAAGGCCTGTTTCTGGCTGGCAATTAGGCCGATGTAATGTGCTCAGTTGCAGACAGGTTGCTGCGTCTGTCAACGCGCATGTTTGGCACATCCCTGGCTCGCTCAGCTTGGCACGGTTGCTGCGCGCGACATGCCCATGACATCCTCATGGTGACAGGCCACCAATGGCAGGCCAGGACAAGCCAAAGTCACCTGTACATCCAGCTCTGGTGCAACAGTTAACTCTTCCCCACACGTTCCACCCACCACAAGCGCTGGCCTGCGTCCCCTTTCATCTCAAACCTTTAGGCACGCACGCCGCAATGCTGCAAACAGCAGTCGAGCGCGACATCGTAGTGCAGCACAAATGAGCGCTTTTGGCCTCGCAGCGGTCTCTGCCGCTGCGCACAGCGACTCACAGGGTTGCTTCAGCCTCGGCGGCGGTGGAGGTGCTGGCTCAGAGGGCGATAGCCGTTCAGGGCTGCTGGGCGTGTCGGCATCCGACCTGCAGTGCCCCATTTGCGTGGACACAATCCGCGACGCCTTCGTCACCGCATGCGGCCACACGTTTTGCCATGCATGCCTACAAACCCACCTGCGCAACAAGCGCAGCTGTCCCTCGTGCTCGGCCTACCTCACCTCGGAGCAGTGTTACCCCAACTTTCTCCTGAACAAGGTGGGGACCATGGCCATGGAAGCACTGTCAGCGTGCATGCAGCAGCTAGGCAGCCAGGCAGACATCATGTGACAGCATCGCTGGGAGTGAAGGACGCCCAGATTGGCTGCAACCCATTGCCCTTGCTGCCGTTGCTGCCTCCACATCGACAGGTTTTGCACAAGGCTGCATCCGCCCGAACCAGGCCTGCGGCAACGCTGCCAGACTGCGTGCAGCAGCTTCTGGGTGGCAAGGGAGACTCTGCGCTGGTACTGTCCCGACTCAAGCTGCAGGACCTAGATGCTGCCATTGAGCTGCTCAAGGAGAGGCGGCAGCAGCTCACGCACCAGCAGCATACCAGCAAGCTGCTGCTGCTGCTCGCGTTCCTCAATCATGCAAAGTGCGCGGGAGGGGTGGTACGGGTGTGCAAGGGGGCAGGGCAGGAC
>JAWZTI010001364.1:0-14314 GCA_039880955.1 Chlamydomonas urium | reverse complement strand
TGCCATGCGCATGGGCTGCTGCTGTTGCATGCGCCCGCCATGCGGGCCCCATGCTCGCTTATAGCCGCTGCCTCCTCCGCCAGGGCGCGGCTCTGCATATTGCGGCATGGCCGCGGCGCGCTGCGCAAATGCACTGTATATATATGATAGGGTATTTACACGAGCATCGCAGATACTCAAGGTGTGCAGGGGAATCCTAAGCAGAAAAACCCAGTCAATTTCCGGGGCGTTTCCGAATTATATACCACAACCAGCTGCGTTAATGCAACTTCACCACGCGGGGAAATAGCTCAGTGGCAGAGCGTGCGCTTCGCATGCGCGAGGTCTCGGGTTCAATCCCCGGTTTCTCCACTGTTTATGCCGACGATTTGAAACATCGGCATGCAACCGCAGTTTGTTCTGCCAGTCACACACACACACAGGAGATAGATGGACCAGAGCCAGCCTAGCTTTTGCTGAGACTGCCCCTGCATGCCGCTCTAAACTCTTGTGTGGACTTTCCCCTTTTTCGCGAACGATTGGATACCACGGGCGACGTTCACGCAGCCGAGCGGTTTACGCGGGCTCAGAACTTGAATTGTAATCTACACACACACACTCCGATTCCTGCTGGCACAATTTGCAAATCTAATCTCGCACACACCTGGTTAGGGAGCGACTTGTCTCTCCATGGGAAACCGTGGGTCCCAGGTTTGATTCCTAGAAGCCTCGTGTTTCTGGAGCCGGCGCACGCTGGCCCGCGGGAGTGCTGCCCCTGGTCAGCTTTGACGTTGGCGGTGCTTGGCGGTTGTTCGCGTGCCGGCATGGGCGGTTACAAGCCCTGCAATTTCGTAACTTCATCGGTTGTTACCCTCGGATTGAGTGGTCATTGCTTCCCCTTGTCTTCAATACCCCGCCCGATTGGGTGGCCTCTGTAACGATCTCTCTCTCTCTTGCAAAAACATATCACAACATGTATCAACGTGCAAGTGGATCACGTGTCTGTACATGGTCGCCCGCTGCCTACAGCGCACATCGTCAGCACGAGTAACTTCACATTATGATAAGGGACGTTGCCTGCAGACTTATTGCCAGCAACACCCCCAGCTGAAGGTCTTCGCACAGGACCACAGCTTCCACAGCGGGCCTGTTGGGCATGGATAGTACCCTCCCTGCAGCAGCAGTCAAGCAAGTGTGGCTCCTCCCATTGGTTGAAGTGGGGGTCTCTTGTGCCACTTCTGGCGCCCCGTAGACTGTAACAAGCTCCATCCTTGGGCCACCAAGAGCCTGAGAAACCTGAGACATGGACTACGTCACATAATGCTTGATGGCCATCGACACCTGCGCCTTGACACCAGTGCCTGCCCCAGTCCTGCTTATCCTGTTGCTATTCATGTTGGTTCATACTGGCTTCCAGCAGCTGAATGGGCATGTGTATTCTTGCTGCAAGCTTGGCTTGCCGTATGGCTCCAAGTGCTTGAAGTTCTTTATGTCTGGGCAAAGTAAATGAAGACGGCCTGGAACGCTAGGTACATGGAGATGGCCATCGCTGCTGTCTTGGCGGTCAGCTTGAACCTGCAGGGCAGGGGAGCAGGCAGGCAGGGAACCATACAGTCAGCTTGAATCTGCAGCTGCAGGGCAGGGGAGCGGGCAGGCAGGGAAGTACAACGTGACTGGCTTGTGGCTGACTCAAACAGGTGCGCAAGCGAACTTACAGCCTTCCGACCCTCCCATCCTGCCACCATGCCTACCACCCTCTCCCCGTCGCACCACCACCCACTCACTTGAATACGCACCAAGCTTGTAACCAACACCTACAACACCTTCCCACCACCTCCAGCTCAACCCTCAGGAACGGGGCCCCCACATCTGACCGCCACTTGCCTGAACATCAGCAGCACGCAATCACCCATATCGTGTTGCACACCACGCATGCAATCAACACCCTACCACCAGTCCCGTAACCCTCGGGCTCGCCCCATCGGAACGGCGACCGCACATCTGACCGCCACTTACTTGAAAACCAGCGGCATCGCAATCACCCATATCGTGCTGCACACCACGCAGCTGGCGTACAACACCGTCAGCTCGTCCTCACTTGGCAGGATGATAGCGCCCTGTCCTTCGCCTGAAGGGGCAGGTCAGGTGGGTCAGAGCACTGCTAACGTCGTGTTACAAGATCTGCTGTCATAACTGTACAGCTTGCAGACATGCGCATTGCAGAATATGCTAGATGCTGGCTCAGGTTGCAGGCTCACTGATGAAAGGATTGTTCACATGATATGAACATGCACACACTTACTTGCAAAGATGACGAGCGTGCAGGTGAGGCCACCCAGCAGCACGAAGAGCGGGCTGGAGAAGCAAGCAGTGAGGGCCATAGTGGGGAAGCCATCCCTCGCCAGCGACAGGTTTGCAATCGTGTCACCTGCACAGGCGGAGAACGGGGTGCAGCAGGGGGGAAGGGGTGGGCTGGAGAAGCGGGCGGTGAGCGCCATTGTGAGGCCCGGGTGGGATTCCGCGCCAATGACAGGTCTGCAACCGTGTCACCTGCACGACGGAGAGGGGGTGCAGAAGGGGAGAAGGGGTGGGCTGGGGAAGCAGGGAATCAGGTCCATGGTGGGGTCTTGCCGCAGTGACGGATTTGAAGCTGTGCCAGACCCAGCTACCATGCTATCAACAACCCAGCAACGTCTTGCTCACCTGCTGCCCCATCTCAAGATAGGAGCGTCGCTGCCGGGATTGGGGAGCTGGTGTCAAAGATGTGGTGCCCGCAGCCCTTGCCGCAGCACGCTCCTCCCCCCTGTCCAAGCCACCTACAGCTTGCATTTCGCTACCTGGGTATCATGACCGTAGGCAAGCATTTCAGGGACTGAAGCTCACCTGCTGCTCCTGCCCAAGACAACAGCGTTGCTGCTAAAATTGGGGAGCTGATGTCAAAGATTGTGCCGGCGGCCATTGTCACAGCCACCACCTCCTCCGCAGCAAAGCGCATCCACACCATGCTGCCAAGGAACGCCAGCACGGTGCACACGCCTGAAGCAAGGGGAGAGGTTGTGGTGAA
The DNA here is from genome assembly GCA_039880955.1 of Chlamydomonas urium. Classification (NCBI taxonomy): domain Eukaryota; kingdom Viridiplantae; phylum Chlorophyta; class Chlorophyceae; order Chlamydomonadales; family Chlamydomonadaceae; genus Chlamydomonas; species Chlamydomonas urium. Next base: position 11,271 of record JAWZTI010001364.1, on the reverse strand, counting down.
AGGTTAAGGTGACAACCTGAAGTGTACGTCATTGTTGGAGGTAGCATAGGCCATCCACACCATGCTGCCAGGGTACGCCAACACGGTGCACATGCCTGCAGCAGGGGAAAGGTAGAAAGCGCAAGTGGAAGGTGCTCTGAGCATGAATATAGAAAACCCTCCCAGTGGATAAGGTTGCAGTGATGCAAGCCCAAGGTTTAAAGCAGGAGGAGGTCACGAAGGCGTCACTGTTGTGGGCAGGACAGGCAATGCACACTGTGGTGCCCAGAAAAGGCAACGCGGTATAACCCCCGCCCCCCCCGCACTGAGCAGAGGCCTCCCAAGGGCAAGTGCTGAACAAGGAAACACATTCTTCACCGCAACTCAATCAGCACAAGCCCCCACAGCATGCCGCTCTCGGGGTAGGCGCTGGAAAAAGCAGCTTACAGACATCTCTGCTGTAACCCACCAAGCAGACTTTCCCCCGGCATAGAGATAGAAAACTCACCCTTCGAAAGCACTTACCAAGCATAGGGCCCCGTAGCGTGCCGCTCTCTGGATAGGCACTGAGGAACAGCAGCGACGCACTGCAGCAGGCGGCCAGCGTCCACTGCAGCGATCTGCTGTGCGCCCAGTCAGCGGTGAAGGGGTTGAAGTCCCACAGGTAGGCGGTGAGCAGCAGCGGCAGCACCAGCGGCAGCAGCACTGCGTGAGGCTTGCGATACTTTGCACCTGACCCCTGCCGCAGGAAAAGGGAAGGCGTCAAGAGTGTTATGCCTGGGTCCCAAATGCAGGCGGTGAGCAGAGGCAGCAGCATCGCGTGTGGCTTGCGGTACTTTGCACTGAGCCCTGCGGCAGGGGAAGAGGAGGCAGTGAGTAGGCTGTGGCAGCATCAGACAACAGCGGCAGCAGCACCGCGTGAGGCTTGCGGTTCTTCACAACTAAGCCCAATAGGAAGGAAAGGGGAGTAACAGCTCGGTGCGACATGCTCACACACATCCCACGTCGTGCATACCCCGCGGCTAGCAATGAGCCGCATCACCAGCAACTTCACAGTGTCCTTGCTAGCCAGCCCTCACACAAGTGTGCCCCCACACCTCCCACACTTGCTCACACCTCGCGGTTGGAAATAAGCGGCATCGTGATGGACAGCATGAACGTGACCGGCGACCTCAGCAGCCGGCCCCATCGTATCTGCACACCGCCGCCGCCGCCGCCCCCGATGCACAGCCCATCCTCGGAGTCGCCGTCATCACTGTGTCGCAGCCCCTCAGCGATGTCCGAGTGCCCCCTGCCGCCCCGCAGGTCCCCGAACCTGGGCCGCTTTCTGGCGCCCGCGTCTTTGTCATGACTGCTGCTGTCTGGGTACTGCAAGCCAAGCTGCGGGTCTCGCAGCAGCGCCCTGCCGCACACCCCGCACCCCATCGTGCATGGCTGCTGTGCATGCTGGGCGTGCTGTGCATGCTGAGCGCGCTTGGCCTGCTCAGGGTCTGCATCACAGGGGCTCGGGCCACAGACCCCGCAGCTCGGACAGGCTCCTGGTGCTGGCGGCGTGTCTGGGGTCATGTCATCACAGTGTGCAGCAACCAGCGCCATGCAGCCGCCAGCTTGCGGCTGGCGATGTATCTGCTGCTGCGGCTGTTGCGGCTGTTGCGGCTGTTGCTGCAACAGCGGCTGCTGCAGCGCGCTGCCGCTCTCCACCCCCGCCCCGGCGGCGACGCTGTCTCGTCGGCTGCTGCCTGCGCCGCCTCCTCGGCGCCCCACCCTGATCCTCCCCGTCCACACCCCTTGCAACAGATCGAACAGCCCGTGAGGGGGCCTCATCGAGCCGCTCCTGTCTAAAGCGCACTGCCTCTGCCCGAAGGACTGGCGCTGGCCAGAAGTAGGGTCCTGGCTGTCATGACCAGCCTCGTCAGCAGCAACTTCATGACAGTGTGTCCGCTGTGTACCAATAGCGGCCTTTGCCTCGCAAGTAGCATTGCTTGCCCCATTAGAGCAGGCGTGGGCATCGTCCTGCGACCCGACCACAACATGAACAACCTGTCCCTGCCCCTGCTGCCCCTGCCGCTGCAATTGCAGCTGCAGCTGCCGCTCACAGTCGCCATCCTGCCCCTGTTGCCCCTGCTGCTGCGGCTGCAAGCGCAGCTGCTGTTGCCGCTCATCGTCCTCCCGGCGCTGCTGCTCAAGCGCCAGGGCCAGGGCCTGCACCTGCCGCTCCGCCTGTAGCTCTGCCGCCGCTCTCTCCACCCACACATCATCCAGGTATGAAGTGGTGCGGAAGTGTGGGATCTCATGGCGCCTTGGGTCAGCGTGGAGCGGCTCGGCGCCGCGGCCCAGCACTATGGTGGCGATGATGTAGGTTGCGTAGTAGATAAAGGGCAGGACTGTCTGCGGGGTGTGTAGGCAAGCAGACACGCAAGGGAGGGCTCGCACATGTCAGAGGTTCCTGCAGCCGCACCACCACCAACACCACCACCTCGGGAACGAACAGTAAGGCCTATTACCGTCATACTTTGCAAAGAAAGTAACTGACCTTGCACCGGTCAACACGGCCACGCGGCAGGACCGCCAGCAAGCCCACCACCGCTCCAAGAAAGAAGCAACAGCTTTTCCTAAGGTCAACGCAAGACACGTCCACCCAGCGACAACTCTATGATGCACCAAGTCGCTCACCTGCCACCGGTCAACACGGCCACGCAGCAGCACTGCCAGCAAGCCCACCACCGCTCCAAGAAAGAAGCAACAGTCCTTCATAAAGTTGACGCGCGACACCTCAACGCGCCGCATGGGCGTCGCCAGGATGATGAACGCAACCACCATGTGCGTCACAAACATGCCTGTGGCAGGAAACGCGGGAGAAGGGGGCGAGCTACGGCACTGCACATACGTCGCACCACTGCTGTCACAGTAGCAGTGCTGTGCCTTGGCCTTCCCTATACCATAATTGCTGGTTTCCTTTCCCCCCACATACACCCTCCCTTGCCTCCCCCGCACCCTACAGCGTCACTTGTTCCCTGTTGCTGAGTCAGCGCCATCTCGAAGCTGTTACCCTGCCCAACAGTTATATCTCGCTCTGCTCCTTCCCCCTCTGCCCCTACAACCTCACCCGTTCCCAGCGGCTCTGTCAGCGCCATCTCAAAGCTCTCATCGCGGGGCTTGCCCTGCACCGAGTGATTCACAAGCAGCACAGCTTCCAGTCAGGACAGGAGCAGCGATCCATATCCCTGATGAGCGCGCTGACGAGGTCGCAGCCACTACGTTGCATGCTGCACGCCAACCCGCATACACTCCAACACCCCTGAGTAGACCCAGGTCTGTCATGGCGTCAAGAGCCGAACTATGGCGCCCTAGGTGAAATGCGCACCCACGCTGCCCCTGCGCGCTCACCCCTTCCCGTCATCACCCTCCCCTTGCCACCCTCCCCTCATTGCTCTCCCCTCACCGCCCTCGCCTTGACACCTTCACTGTGTCACCCTCCCCTTGCCTACCGCCACCCCCGTCTCACCGACAGCGCCATCGCTATCTGTGTGAACAGGTCGGTTGCGCCATTGCCAAACGCCAGCAGCGTTGCCCCTGCCACAGTGGGCGACAGCTGCAGCCACTCTGAGATGCGCTCTATCGCTGGGCAGAAGAAGCGGTCGCACACCTCCAGCATGATCAGGAACATGAGCAGCATCCAGGACAGCTGCAGCAGCACCGATGCCCAGGGCCTGTGTGCAGGGTGGGAGGGCGCGGCAGGGTGGAGGTTGTTGAGGCCGACGGCAGGTTGAAGAAATGGTTAAGTTTTACCATGACCCATGATCACTGCAGAACAGCTGTGTGGTTCAGGACCCAGGCGAGGCGGGAGCTGCATGCATGTGCCTAGTGTGCCCACACCAACACATTGCTGATACCTGCAGCCAGGCTGCCCGCGTCGTCGTCACTGCTTAACTATGCGCCAGCTCCCTGCGGATACAATGCACACAGCCCATTTGCATGGCACCAACCTGTCGCCCAGCTCGCAGAAGTGCAGCTCCAGGAAGTCCAGCAGGTTGCCCGCCAGGTCGCCGCAGTGCTGCCTCACGTACTCGCAGCGCTGCGGCGGCGGCACGGTCCAAGGCCGGCATGCAGCCGCGGCGCCCAGGCGCTGTGCATGCGTCACCAGGTGCCGAGCTGCCACAGTCCAGCGCTGTTGCGACGCATCGCTGCTTGCAGTCGCTGCTGCCGCCACACCGACGACTGCTGCTGCCGCGCAGAGCGTCGACAAGCTGGCTGCGCGCCACGCAGCCCGCATCGCACACGTGTGCTCAGGCAGCCGGCAGCAAGAGGCGGCGCGCCTGCAGCGCCCACATGAGCAATTCGGCTCCCTTGAGGGATTGTTCACAGTTCTCGGCTGGGCCTAAAGCTTGTGCAACAGGGGTGGTTAGGGTTGCTGTGGCATGCATGAACTCAAGGCTGTTTGGCTGGGCCATCTTGGTTTAGCATTTTCCATGCTGCGTGCAATCCTATGAGTAAACGCCCTATCAATAAGTGGGCGCTACACAGCCAGGAATTCGACACTCAAATACTTGATTTTCCAGCCATGATTCAAAATCATGAAGCGCTGTTGTGATGCTGTTGTGATGCTGTAAACATGCACTTTTCCAAGACGACAAAGTGCATTTTTATTGAGTTCACCCCGTTCGAACTTTGCATCTCGCTGCTTCGCGGGTGCGCACCGCATTTGTGCTGAACAGCTTCTCTCTCTACCGCTAACCGCTCAACAACAACCATGGGACTTCAGGTCAGCGCTGCATCGCTGTGGCAGCTCGAACGCAGGTCGGTCTCTTCAAGCAAACCCTCACCCATTGCATTGCATGGCGCCCATTGCTCCCCAACAGGAGGACTTTGAGAAGGCAGCTGAGGAGGCAAAGCAGCTTCCTTCCAGCGTCACCAATGATGATAAGCTGGAGCTGTACGCGCTGTTCAAGCAGGCCACGCATGGCGACTGCGACACGGGTAAGCACACAGTCCTGCGGCACTCTGTGGACATTCTGGGGGTTGTGAACAAAGTAAATGCTGCTCCATGCTGGTGTGCCCGGTCATCACCAGCTCAGGCGCCACCGCTGCACCGGATCGTCAGCACGCACATCAGCATCACCTCACACGGTGTGAGTCACACCAGCTTGGCCATCGGCCCGCTGACTCTGCCTTCTACCATGCTGCTGCCCAGCACGCCCCGGCATGCTGGACTTCACGGGCAAGGCCAAGTGGGACGCCTGGTAAGGAAGTATGCATCACGGGTTGTTGTTCGGGGTGTGAGGTTTGTCTTGTTTGTTGATTATTGTGTCGCCATTGCAGTTGCTGAGTGGCGATCACAGCATGGCGTCAGGAGAAACTAGTTTGCATGAGAAGGCTGAGTCTACGTGATGCTTGTGCACCATGCAGGAACAAGGTCAAGGGCCTGTCCAAGGACGACGCCATGACCCAGTACATTGCGTGAGTAGGGGTAGTGCGCGTTGCTGTACGAGTGCCCTGCTGGCGGCTAGGGGCGTTGGAAGTGCCTGCATACATGGCTCTGCGCTCTTCGTGGCTTCCTACACTGACGGATGCCTCCTTGCGTCCTTTCCAGGCTGGTTGCAAGCCTGAAGACCAAGTACGCAGCCTAGTGAACACATGAACAACTCAATACCTCAGCGTGATCGGGCAAGCAATGACAAACGGCAGCGGCTGTTCTGAGATCTGTGTCATACATCACACGCGGCCCGTGGAAGTGCCCGTCAAGCCACAGGACTTTCAAAATCACATATGCATGGCTCGCAAGGCTCAACGTTGTTTGTATCCAATCAGTGGCATCATGGCACCCTTGAAGGGATGACATTTGCGTTTTACCATGGCTTCGTGTAAACAGCATATTGGTCCTTCAGTCTCGCTCCGTGTTACCTTCCAAGTGCACAAGTCTCACAATGCAAGGTTCAACAGGCCTGCAGCATTGGGCACTGTCACCCAAGTGTCGCAAACAGGCAAGCCCGCTTGCTAGTTCTTGCAGTAAAGCTGCTGCACAGAGATGTCTGCAGCTGCGTCCCCAGAACCCAAGGTCTCTGCCTGGTATAAGCCTGCCTCGCTTGTGCCCCCCTGGCTGCTGGATGCACTCACGCTCCTCACTGACTGCTCAGATGCAGAGCTGCTCTGCCACCCACCCTGCACCTGCTGCTGCTGCTGAGCCAGCGCTGCCTTGAGCGCCACCACCTCTTGAGCCAGCTGCAGCTCCCGCTCGCTCGCCTCTGTGGTCTGACGCAGCTGCGTGTGCAGGTGGTGCTCCATGCTGTCACTCTGTTGCTGCTGCTGCTGCCACTGCTGGTGCTGCTGCCAAAGCTGCGCCTCCATGTCCCGCAGCTCCGTGCGCAGTGTGTGTGCCTCCAGGGTTGCCTGAAGTTGGTCGGTCACAAGCAGATGGCAGGTTAAGCAGGCAGAAGGGATTACCTGGAATCTAGGAGGTGAGGGAAAAACAGGCGCTACGTCTCCATTGGGACCGATGCTTATGGGCAGTGCCTGTATGGCGCCCTATGGACCATGATGTGCACACAACCAAGGCTCTGCTGCAACCCAGGATACACTGAACGATACCCAGCCCCCTACCTCGTGACACCCGTCCACCTGCAACCACTGTTCATTCTCACCCCTAACATGCCCTGCTCCATTCCCGCTAGGTTTCCGCTGTCAGATTTCCCCCACCTGCTGGGACTTGGCCCTCTGTTTCTGCAGCTCGCCAGCCATGTCTGCATTGGCCTCTCTGAGCCTGTCATACTGCATCCGCAGCTCCTCGTGCGCCTGCATCTGCTGCTGCTGCTGCCAGCTGTTGAGCGCGCCACTGAGCGCACTGCCGGCTGTGTGCCTGTCGTGGGCAGGCTGCCTGGCGTTCCCTGTGAATGCGGCCCGGCCGCAATTGCTGCACTGCTGTGTTGCTACCTGAGGTACATCAGCAACAGGGGTAGACAGCACGCTTTCAAATAAATAACAAGCATGTGCCTGCGAGAATGAACTTGCCAAAGGGGCTGACACAAACACAGTATCAGCACCTTCTCCACCCACCTTCCGCTTCAGCTCATCCATACTCTGCTCGTAACACTCGATCCTGTCCAGCAGCCCTGTGGTGAGGCGTGACCACTCAGCAGTGATATCCTTGGCGATGCGTACGCCCCTGGACGCCACTAGCTCACAGCTATATTGTGCCTAGGTAACAGCAGAAATATCAGCAGGGATAGGGGCAGTCTTGTCAGTGCAGTGTTCAGCTTGTCACATGCACGGGAAGCACCCTGTGCACCTTGGCAAGCGTGTCAAGCCCAATTGCTGTGCAGCCAAGTTCCCATGCACGGATATGCATAGGTCAACCTGCCCCTGCTCAAGGTGCGCTCCGCTGCCCAGCTCACCTGCAGCAGTGACTGCAGCAGCTTGGAGACCTGAATCGCTTGCGCACACGGCAGGCTGTCGACCAGCGCCTTGTACTCACGCACCTCCTGCAGGTGCCATGTTGGTCGTGCAATGCGTTAGGTTGGGGACCATGCTGCATGGCAGGCCGCCTATCTTGCTCAGATACACGGAAATTGCTTGCCAAACTCTGGTGTTCAGGCTAAGTAAGTGCACTGGACTGCTGTTGCGGGCCTCACCTGGCTCGTGACGGGCTTGTGCACATACCAGGTGCCCTCGTTCTTGGGGAACCACTTGGGTGGCGCAAGGTAGGCAGCCAGCTCCGCCTGGGGGACAAGTCAGCATTGCCACCATGGTCAACACAACCAGGACAAGAAGCTGTGCATAGATAAGCCAAAGGCAGCTGACAGCCCGAGCCACTTCAGCACTTCAGCCATCTGGTTGTCGTCTCGCTTTGACTGATGAACACCCCTTGCCACCTCACCTCCATGTCCTCAACGGTCTCATGGTACGCAGCAGCCGGTGGACGGCTGAAGGAGCGCGTTGCTGAACGCCTGACGCTAGGTGCCTGCTCGCCTGGGCCACAGAGCTCCGCAAGCTTCAGTGCTGGCACCCCTGCTGGCCGCTGGGGCACCTTGTGCTGCCTGCACAGAAGCCAGGGCAGCAGTGGTGGCAGACATCTATCAGCCTGTTTTCCTGGGACACGGCAAGGCAGCCATGGCAACTGTGAAGAATGGGTCGCGTATGCCCCTGAGGGTGTGCCCTCACACGAGCCCCTTGTGCACCCCATGGGCACATTCAGCTATCACAGTGCCCGCATGAGCTGGGCCGGGCTGGTGCCAAGCCACCTGGCAGCTGAAGAAGCGCACCTGCTGGCAGGCGGCGGCCTGGGTAGCGGCAGCTGGCTGTGGCCAGCGTGTGGCTCCCCTGTGCCAGAGAAGCTTGGGCGGCAGCTGCTTGAGGTACTTCCCCACAAGCTGCCCCCCAGGGAAGAGTTATATCGCACAGGCGGCACGCTGCCGGGGACAGAGGTGCTGCTGCCCACCACTGGCGCTGGTGCAGTGGCGGATGCAGAAGCTGCCAGAACGCTGGAGCCGCCGCCGCCGCCGCTGCCGCTGCTGCTGCTCAGGAGCTTGTCTGAAGACTGTGTGCATGAGCTATGCTGGCTTGCATGGAGGTCCATGCCAACGCTGCTTCCCCACCCATCGGTCGCAACGGGTGGAGTTTGCTGGCATGTGGTAGAGCTGTTGGATGTCTGGCTGGCTGCAGCGTTCGAGCTGTTGTGCGTCCCCTGGTCTGTAATACGGCGGTCATAGTGCAACGTGCTGTCAATGGTAGCGCAGCCCTGCAGGCATATGGCGCAGAGAGCACATGCACGAGGAGTTCTCACTGAGGTATTAGCAGGATGAGCTGCTGTACCATGGGTACCTCTGACGCGCACCTGCAGTTGTGCAGTGACGGCTGCAACAGCGTCCGTCTCCTTCAGCAATCCAAATCTGCAGGCCAAGCAGGCAAGATGTTGGAACCTTTGCTGCCTGGCGAGTCGCCGCAGGTGGCTGTTGTCTCGCACCTGTGCAACAGCGCTTCCAAGAGCTTGCTACCAGGCGCTGCCATCGTCTGTGCCGTGGTGGCAGCCTGCATGCAAGCCACGCGGCAGTGGCATCAGAGCAGGGCGCATGCGCCATTTGTAGCAACGTAACTTCGGGCATGGCAACAACAATATCTGTGGCCTGCCACCGCGCACACCTCAGGATAGGCCATGAAAGCTGTGCTCAACAGCAGCTGCCGCCGCGCGGCATGCGTCGTGCAAGGAGTTCCTGGTGCGCTTGCGGCGGTTTCCCTGCCAGGCTTTGGGCGTCTGCAAGCGCAACGCAGGGGTGACGATGCAACGGGACGGAATTCTGGTTGTGGAAGTGCAGACTGTGGGGGAAGGCAGTGTCGATAGCCATTCCCTGGCTAGCGGTTATGTGGGCAGACAAGGGTGGGCCCTGGTGCAGCGGCGTTGTTGTCGGGAAAAGGTTTGCAAGTGTATCATCCTCATAAAGTCTGCGCGCAATCCCGTCGTGCGAGGTGGACGCGCTTGATCTCGATGCGCAACAGCCCAGTTCCCTGCATATGCCTGTCGACGGCAGAAGCGATCATGCACATCATCGACACGATGCTTGGCCATGGTGGCCCCTGAGCTGGACTCGCAAATGATGGCACCAGCTAGCGCCAACAATTTGCCCACACCCACCAAGCCGGCTGCTCCGGTTCTGCACCCCTGTTGTTGGCAACATGTAACAACAATGCATCATAGGACCTTGCCAGTTGTCACTCCTTCGTGGCCCTCATGCATGCATGCGATGCAGGTGATCTGCAAGGCACCTGGAACGGCCACTGCATCCAATACGCCAGCTACAACTCCACCACCAACCAGGCCTCCTGCATTCCCTACCAGTGAGATTTGCCTGCAGGTCTCACAGGACACCATGTTCAGCTGACCATGATGTTCCATGGGCCTACTGCAAGCGCTTCCCAGCCAGCTTCTTTCTGTGTTGCACGAGCACTTTCTGATGCCATCTGGTGCCATATATGTGTGCCATATATATGTTGCGCCCTCCAACTTGCCTTGCAGCCAGCCACCTCTGAGGTTCAACTACCACGTCACCTACCAGGGCAACAACGTCTCCATCAGCACCGGCCCCCCCCTCGCCTACAATGTCAGGTAAGCAGGGCAATGGCTACCTCTTGCAAATTGCCTTCATGATATGTCATGAAGGCAATATAGGTGATATATGTAGGATATATGTCACCTAGGATATCTGCAGGATATATGTCACCTACATCACGTAAATATAGGTGATATAAATCACCTACATGTCACAAGGCACCTGGTTCTCGTGTCTTGTGCATCAGGCGTCTGCAATTTATTTGAATAATTTGAAGAACCTGACAGGGTATACCCTGGCGACCGCTGATCATGGTGCCAACCCTTACTGCCACCCTCTGATGCTCCCAGTGGCGCCGTGCGCAGCCTGACCAAGTACAAGACCTTGACCTGTGCCAGCGTCAACTTTGATATCGGTCAAAACGCCTCGGTGAGAAAGCCTTGCGGCTGGCTCTGCCGCAGGGGTGCAGGGCGGCCCTGTTGGTACTCTTCTGCTGGAGCGTCGGCGCGAACGAATGTCTTGCAAGAATCGGGCGGTGCTTGCCTTACGCTCGTTCATGCCTGTTTGCAATGTGCGCCGCAGTACACGCTGCATCTCTCTGGATCCAATGTCACAAGCAGGACCCTGACAGTGGAGGGCGTCCTGGTGTGTCCCTAGCGTCACCACACTGCGCGCCAGCTGCTGGCCCTGGCAATTGCAATGTCGCAGACAGTCTGGGAGGCACTGCAGGGGATCATATGAACTGCTGTGCTTCAGCGCAGCGCCAGTTTGATATCGATTAGTGTGCCACAGCACTGAGAGTTGCAGCAGATCCAGTTGCAAGCAGCGACCAGGCCGCCACGCAGCGCGCTTCAGCGCCACCAGGCAGCAGCCCATGTAGGTGCTCGCTCAGCTGCTGAGCCTTGAGGCATACCACAGACCAGCTAGAAACACACTATTGCTACCCAACACTGCTGGGCCATCGCTGGGCCTGCATCGCTGGGCCTGCATCGCTGGGCCGTGACCCCGCATGGGAGACGTGGCCCTGGGGCCGGCTGCCCCCCTCGCGGGCACTATGCCGCGCACGCTGGCTGCAGCTGCGGCGCAGTATCAGACTGCGGCAAGACCTGGGCTGGAGAGCGCGAAATGTAAAACGGTGGGGCAACTGGGCATGGGCACAGACCCGCCAGCACACCGCAACCAAGGCAATGGTAGCAAGGCGGTGGCGGATCCGGCGCCACCTGCGGGGCTAGCGCTGCTGCGCCCCCCCGCGCCC
>JAWZTI010001363.1:0-14318 GCA_039880955.1 Chlamydomonas urium | reverse complement strand
GCCTCACCCTGCCCTGCCCCACGTCGGTACCCTCATAGTCTCCCTGTCCCTGTCCCAAATGCAACACACACCAGGGAATCTGATAAAGAATATACCTCCGGCCCGGTTTGGGCAGGGGTCCTTTGCACCCTCGCGGTGCCCCCCAGGATTGTCCAACACTCTACTACACCTGGAAGCAGGACATGCACACCGCACTCGAGGCGGTCAGCCCGCATGTCTTGCAGCGGTACGCGATCGTCCCTGCCGTCCACACTGTGGTACAGGGTCCCCCGCCCCTGGCGGGCTCCAGCGATGCCTTGAAGTGTGGGAATGAGGGCTTGCCGCTGGCTGCAACAAGGAACGCCTCGCACTCCTGGTGCATGCACGTGAGTGGAGGGAGGGGTAGGGCGGGGTGGGGCAGGTACAGGGTAAAGGAAGCGGGGCAGGAGCTGGGGTAATGGGGGAAGGGCAAGGGTGAAGGTGAAGAGGAATGGGGAGCAAGCACACAACAAGGGATGGTGAAGGATGAGCTGGCCTTTGCTTGAGGACTCTGTGTGGACGGGGGGCGCCACAAGGAGTACTGACAGGCATCTACAAGAACAAACAAGGTAGTCTTCAGCCTGCATTCCTGATCCCCAGCCAAGCACTGTACGCAGGCTGCAAGCATGCTGTGATCTACATCCTCTGTGCAACCCCCACAGCAGAGCACCCCTCAGCACGCGCCCCTGCACAAGCCATCTGCCACCAAACGTGCTCTGCGTGCTCTGTGCGTGCGACGCTGGCACGTGGCAATTTAACCATGAGCCCTCATGCAGGCGCACGATGTGAAGCTTCTCACTGGCTGCCTGCTGCAAGACACGTCCTTGCTGTAACCCTACTGATGGCGTGCGCACACCGCCTGGGCGCACCAGGGCATGGTCCAATGGCACGCTGTGCCAAGCTGTCTAACGCCCACCTCCTGCTACCAAGGCTTCCCACCTGCTTTGCCAAGGCATGGATGGAGCACCCTGCCATGCCTAGGTGCCACCAAAGAGTGCCATGCAGGCACCTTCACATCAGGAGGCCCTAGCCTCACTCACTGCTCGTCCCAGCCTGCCTCCCTGCAATCGGACATGCGCACGCGCACCTCCAAGCACAGCGTCGGCTCCTTGATCCAGCGCCATGGGTCTGACAGCTGATGCGGCCGAGTTCCTGTGTGGCCGGCTGGCGCGGGAGGGCCTGGGCCCGCCCTGCCGTCGCCGCGCGCTTCCATCTTTTGTAGTCTGAGGCGAGCTGAAGCTCAGCCTGCGTGGCTAAAATATATGCACCTGGGCTGAGCAGCAGAAACAAAAAAATTCACACCCAGGTGAGTTCAAGCAAAGTTTTCCCTTTTGTTCCCAATTATTTGTGACGGGTGCAAAGGTTGCCATGACTAAGTGAAGCTTGACGTCAGCGCATGCTGTGGAAGCGCGAGAAGCGTGCACGGTGCAGCCCCGCCTCCACGGCCGCCGCCACGCAGGACACCGGCACCGCGGCTGGGTCCATGGTGCAGTTCAGCCCTGGGCCCTGAAACACACCTGCACAGCACGCGCAGCATGCATGATGGGCAGGTATGAAATTCCATGATGTGTGTCCGTCTTTGCAGTACCTGCAGCAGTACCCGCCTGTCTGCACCATATTGAACTGCTGTACCACACCATCACGACCACCTACCTGTCTGCACCAGCACCGACACCCAGGGCGGGCCGCGAGCGTTGGCGCCCCTCACGTCTGCTGCAGGGTTGTCCCCCACTGCAAAGATGGAGCTGAATGGAAGCTGCGGTAGCCGCTCGCCTGCCTCCCCACCCTTTGCCCATGAATTTGCCATGCTGCTGCTTCCGCTGCTGCTGCCGCTGTCCCTGCTGCATGTTATGATCGCCAGCTCCGCTGCCTGCTGCAGCAGCAGCTGCTCCGCCATCGCGTAGGGTTCGGGGTTCGGCTTGCCGTAGAAGCGCACGCTCAGGGGCACCGACTGAGACGTCGCCTCAGCGACATGAGTGCACAGGCCCTGTCGGGCAAGATGTATGAAAGGTGTGAGGCAAGTGTGAATATATGTGGGAAGGTCTGAGGCAGCTGCCTGTTGTGAACGATCCTGGCTGAGGGTCGTTTTTGCTTCTTGCGCACGTGGGAGGCTAGTGACAAAAGCTTCCAGAAGAGCAGAAGAGCCCTCAGCTCTACCTTTCCTTGATGCCCCTCCCCCCCCCTGGTCACGCTCCGCTCCTCTCCTCCGCTCCTCCCCTCCTCCCCTCCCTTGCCACCACCCCACCCCTGCCCTGATGGACCCAAGGCCACGCGCACCATGACCGCATGCGCAAAGGCGCCTTGGCCGAAGCGCGGGCGCGGGAACTCATTGGCCCACAGCAGGTCCGGGTTGCTGAAGTACAGTTGTACCGCATGGGAGGAGCCGGCGGGGGGCCCGCCCCTGCGCTGCGGTACGCCGCCCGACATGACGACGTCCACGATTAGCTGCATGTCGCGGTACCTGCGATGCACAAACACAGGATCGAGCGCGGGGCTTCGAAGCTGGGGTTGAACTGTAGGGAGTCGAATAACAGAAGGGGGCTGAACCTGCTGCGCCCTTCCCTTGCACAGCCACCCGAAATTTGCGGCACTCCTCTGTCTCTTGGTGTGCATCCTTGCCCTCGCCTCACCAGCCATCGGGGTCGTTCACCGCCACTGTCTCCAACAACTTGCCCTGTACAGCCAAACCCAGACCGTTCCGACAAGGTTGTGCCCTCCCCTCGCCTCACCAGTGGTCATCGGGGTCACTCAACACTACTGTTTCATCAGATGCCCAGCACAGCCAGTTGAATCCCCTGAAACCCTTCTCAGTCACGATGTGCGACATCCTTCCCCTGCCCTCACCAGTCATCAGGGTCGCTCAACACTCCCCTGCCCTCACCAGTCATCAGGGTCGCTCAACACTCCCCTGCCCTCACCAGTCATCAGGGTCGCTCATCACTCCNCCAGTCATCAGGGTCGCTCAACACTCCCCTGCCCTCACCAGTCATCAGGGTCACTCATCACCCCCCTGCCCTCACCAGTCATCAGGGTCGCTCATCACCAGCACCGCCTCGATGCGGTGCTGCTCTGTTGCCAAGCCAAGGTCCCTAACAGGGCAGACGCCTTCGTTGCGACTGTCTGCAGACACAAACAGCCACATGACAAGAACGGCAATGTGAGGGGAAAACTGTTTTGCGCAGTATACTAGTTAGTTAGTAGCAAATTAGTGGCAAATTTGCCAGTGAACAAGGGATAGCGCCCCAGCACAGACATGAGTACAGGCCTTGTGACTAGCGCTATTTTGAATTCCTGTTAAAAGTTAGCTGGAGGCAACAATCCTTTCCAACACCCCACATTAGGGGGTCCTCCCGGACGGGGCCTCGCATCCCACACCTCGGTTCACACCTGCGTCCCTCAGGTACGACGCAAAGGGCGTGGCAGTGGGCATCGCTGCACCAAGCTGGTAAGTGGACAGGACTTGCCCGAAACCGTAGTGCCTGGCAACGTCCAGTACGCGCCCTCGCCCCGAAACCAGCACTGGGCGGTCTCGCAAGCGGGGGACCAGCTGCTGCATCGGGGTGTGGGAAAGGATGACCTGAACAGCGCAAGGGTATGAGCGGAGAGGGAAACCGTTTCCTGAGCATACCAGAGGTAAAGGGGATTACAGGTGGGTGCGCCACACTACTCACACATGTTCCTTGCCATTATGACATGATCAACGCTGAGACTGCATGGGCATCACAACCGAGCATGGCCACCTACACGGCCACTGCGTGAGCTTGCCCTCTGTTGCCAACAACCTGAGCCCGTCACTCCGAAATCGCCAGCTGGCCTGCAACGGCTTAACCGGCAGATCCAGCCAGGTGGCCAGCCGCTGTGCCTAGTCCTCCAACACACCGCGTCCCTTGTCCGCTCCCCTGCTAGTGCCATGTCCCCGCTCCCTTCCACCACAATATCCTTGCCCCTTCATGACCTGCAATGGCGTCACCGGCACATCCAGCCAGGTGGACAGCTGCTATGCCCTTGTCCTGCCGCAGCTTCCCGCCACAACCTGCCCACTGCTCGATGCCGTCGCCTCGCTCCCCGTTCCCAAGATGCACACTTTTGCTTGCCTGCGATGCCTTCACTGGCACATCCAGCCAAGTGGACAGCTGCTGCGCCTTGTCCTCCTCCAGCATCCCACCCCCGTTGGTCATGAAGCACACTGCATGCGTCCACCGGCCACCAGGGCACAGCTTTGCAGGGAAGGAGGGGAGGGTTTGGTCAACCAACTGCCTGACTAGTTTATGTTCAGTCCGTAACAGTCGCAGCGCCCAAACCCACACATCAGGTATGGAATATAAAGTACCCTACCTGTGCCATCGCTTTCTTTGCGGTTGGCAGCACATCTTTGCCTCTGATCAGCACGCCATCAATGTCAAACACAAAGGCCGGGGGGCCCGTGGGATCACCACGTGACGCCACACTTGTGTGGCCTACATCTGGGATGATCCCTCCGATCAGCGTTCTTACGCCTCCCACACCCTGGTGTGGGTGTGGCAAGTGTGAGGGCTGCTGGCGCATTCCTGCTACTGGCCCTGCTGCAGGCCCAGCTGCGGGCAGCGATGGTAGCGTTGTGATGCAAGCAGGGGCGGCATGGCCTGCTTGCAGTGTGCGAGAGAGAGCTGCTAGCAGCAGCTGATGTGACACCTGAGGGCTTAGCATGGGAGTGTTGAGGCCCGTGACCTACGCAGCCTGTCAGACTGGCCTGGTCCTAATGCTTGGCCCTGTGCCTACGACGATTCATGGCACATGGCAGCATGAGAGGATGTGTGTTACATCGCCGCATGCTGCCTGCGGACACGGTTGATGCTCACCTTGTGCACACTTATCTCAGTCGCTGCTGGAGACTTCGGGCTCACGCACGCGCAATGTTGCCGTGCAGGAAGCTCAGAACTGTGCAGTTGCGCAACGCGGTACTAACTTGCGCGCAGCTGAACAGACGGTTCTGTGTTGATCCCTTTGTCAAATTTTCTTCTTTTGACAACACCCCAGCATCATCAAGCATTCTGCAGCTCATCTGAAGTTGCTCACCATGGAGTTTTACCTTTAAAGGCAGATCCGGCTCTCAAATTGAGCAGGGGTGAAACAAGGCAGTCATTCTGATCATCAGAGTCTGGCATTCTGGGCATTTGTGCCATGCCTGGCGAGTACACCTCATGTCTAACGAGTATGAGCAGCGGCTCAAAACTGAAGACAGGGTCACAATTAAGCAAGGAAGACAGTAAAAAGGACATTGATTCAAAACAAACTTTGATCACCATGCCAACGCAGGGTTGTTGTCCAGCCTGCAGAGAGCTCTGCAAGTGGTTCCTCCCAAATTGCCCCAACAGCTGCCAGGGACAAGCCGTAAATGCAAGCAAAATTGCCTTGCCGGGGTCAGGTGCCCTAAAGTCCTATTCAGTGATTTCACACCCTTCAGAAAAGCCACAGCTGTAGCAAGGGTAAAGACAGCTGTACTGTCCACTACGATAGTATCAGCGTACTACCATACAGGCAACGTTGGTCTGAGCAGGCGAGGTCCCCTTGTAAAGCCCAGTGGCGGCACTGCGGCTTGTCATCACTCAAATCACTTGAAAAGGTGGTAGAACACAGCAGGCGCTGCTCCATGGCCATGCCCAGGGATGTAACGCGGCCTGCCTAGGCTCTCGAGGGCGCGGTGTCCTGCAGCAGCCGCTGCTCCAGGACCATGCCCAGCAGCATGGTGGCGATGTAGGTGCCGACCTTGGAGCACATGCAGGCAGCACCCACGGACAGCGTCTTTCCCAGCAGCATCGCCTTGAGGCGCAGGGCGGCAGAGCCGACAAAGGCGACGACGGCAGGGCCAGGGCTGCACAGGCGCAACAGCAGCAAAGCAGGGACTTCAGTTTTGAGTCCGTGAGACGTGGATACGCAGTAGAGTTTAAGCTTTGCAAAAACCTACGACCTCGGTGTGCGAGTGAAAGCTAACGGCGCCCGAGCAGTGCTTTCGGTGAGCTTGTGCTCCCCTTCATCGCCCAGATTCCCCCGCTAAAATGCCCGGCACCCTGACCACTTCCACCTACCAAATGCCGCTGATCCCCCAGCCAGCGCCAAATAGCACACCGCCCAGCAGCAGCCGGGCGTCAATGTCGGAGCTGGTAGGCAGCGAGAAGCTGGGCACCAGACCAGGCTTCACAGGGCTGGCCTCAAAGAAGTTGCTGCCGAGCTTCATGCTAGGCACCGTGTGCAGCGCGCCGCCGCTGCCACCGGACTTGCCGGCGCCTCCGGACTTGCCACGGCCGGCGAGAGAGGCGGCGGAGCCGCGCTTGAGCTGCGCGTTGATGTACTGGTAGGCAGGCATGGCAGTGGCCAGCGCAGCAGCCATGACGGTTATCATGGAGGCATCCCAGGAGGAGGCGGGGGTCAGGAACGCGATGATCTTGGAGGGCAGCGTCATGCCTGATAGCGCAAGGCCGACGGCAAAGACGGCGCCGACCAGGCCTGAGGTGAGCATCTCCAGGTTGGGATTAGGGCCTTTGGTCCTGCAGCGGTTAGTGGGATGCGGCGATGCGAGGTCAAGGGGAGGGAAGGTGAGTAAATGTAAGCTCTCAGCGTCAAGCGCAGGCAATGTCTTAATCAACATCAACTGTTGGGTGAAGCTGCTCTGCCTGTCAGGACAGGTCCTGATTAGAACACCACAGCAACAATCCAAGTGACGGAGGCGGCGGCCGCCCATATCGGAGCTTACTTGCTGCCAATGAAACCGATGGCGCTGAACACGACCGTCGCCGCAGCGGCGATGCCCAGGCTGAGAGCCACAACGGGCGCACTTGGGAGGGACAGCGAGGCAGCCTTGTTGACGATGCCGGCGGCAGCTGCGGCCTTGCTGACGACCGCTGCAACCGAGCCGGCCGCCATGAAGGTCAGGGTGAACACCATGGAGCGGGGCGAGAGGCGGGCGTTGCCGCAGATGCCGTGCCCTGACGTGCAGCCGTTTCCTGTCCAGGGGGGATGTAAGGGCGGGAGGGAGGGTCAGGGGGTCAGGGTACCCTCCGATAGGGACTGGACTGCAGCTTGCATGTGAGGGGGTGGCAGGATCCAGGCGGCCAAGGCAGTGGTGCCTGGCGCAAAGCAGCGTACGCTGGTGGGCGGCGACCCCCCACTCAGGCAAAGTGTGGAAGTGAGATTCTGCAGGAAGACTCACCCAAGCCGGTGCCAATGCCAACCAGCAGCCCTCCGATGGCTGCTCGTGCATAGCTGTAAGTTGCTGGCATTGCTGCAAAGTTGCCAGGCATGAGCAGTGCCTGCAAGGGAGTTGGCAAGGCAAGATTGTTTTGAAAGTGCTTGGGTGTTGGCTTTGTTCCTCTCGTTCAAGTGGCACAGCACGTCGCACTCCTTCCTTACTTACAAGTGGAATTGCAGCGCCGGCCAGGCCCACAACCATGGCGTTACGCCAGCGGCCGTGCACGCGCATGAAGACGCCCTTGATGGTGCCAGAGCATCCCAGAACGCGCCCAGTCAGAACCAGCTGCGCCACTGATGCAACCCCAAGAAGGAGGCCTCCAAGAGCGCCGTGGCCTGGCGTGAACAGGCCTGCGACGCTGCGGAAGATCATGCTGGGCGACGCGCTGACTGGGTGCAAGTGGCCGTGTCAGCAAGTGGGCGTGGTAGGAGTGGACGACTCTGACTGTTGCTGTGTAAAAGCGAGCTCCAGAGCGCGGGGGGTGGAGTTGTGCTCTTGGGAAGTGCTCAAATGTGCGTGCATTTGAAGGTCATAGGGTGATTGCTTCACAGATTACGTCCGGATGCCAGCCGGATTGCAAAACCATCTTTGGCGCATGACAAACTTGCTTCATCTGACGCACGCCTGCTGGCGCGCCAGAAGGCGCAGCTGCAACCTCATACCTCGTCTGCTGAATAGGGCCGCTGTTGTAATCAGCTGTCCCTTTGCTGTCGTTGTGGGTCTGCTGCTCTGGGCAGCAGCCTTGCATGTGCAGAGGACGGAGACACTGTAGTTCTCGATACCAGGAGCCAGTGCGCTTTTATCAACACGCATTCGAGCTCCAGGGACTGGGTCCAAATGGAAAGGTGCAAAGCAAATTTGCATTTATGCCCACACTGTTTTTGGGCCCTGTCCAGGTCTGCCCGTCTACGGGCTTACATCGCTCCGCTACATAGCCTGCAATATGTTGATCACGATAGTGACTCGTTGGGACCAGCAGCGTGCCGCCTGAAAGTTGCTGTTCCGAACACACAATTCATGAGCATGCTGGGATTGGACTTTGGCTCGTTTGTGCTGGTGTACCTGGCATGCACTGTCCTGGTGGTGTTTGTGCTTCTGTTCGGAGAGAGCCTTGTGTTTGAGGGAACGCCAGTTGCATGGCTGCACTGGCTCATAACGCAGGGCGTGTGGGACGGTGGCAGGTGAGCGTACAGCCCAAGGAGAAGTCCTTGCAGAGGCTCATGCAGTGGTGTAAGCAGGTTCAGTCAGCTCAGACAATGGCTAAAGCAACAATGCACAACAAGGAGCAATGTGGCGGAGTATCTGCGCTAGCCAACAGGCGACAGCAGGAAGGGTCGGCAGTGCATTGCCAAGGACAGCCACAAGGGCACCGGGTAGAATGCGCCACGTTGAACCCTCGCTATGCCTGCTGCTGCTGGCGTCCTGCTGTGCAGCTGGCTGGTGCTGCGGGTGTGCGGGAGGGCCAGCCAGGAGCGACTGCAGCGCGTGTTTGACTGCTGCTGCGAAGGGCCCAACCCCATCCTACAGGTCAGCATCCTGATAGGCAATCAAGAGAGGGTTGCAGAGTGACGCCAAACCCTGGCGGACAGCCAGATCCTACACAAGGCACATTGAGGATGATGTAGTTGCGAGAGTGAACTACCCTGTTGTCACGTACGCGTGCTGCTCTTCCATGTGGGCATCATCTGTGTCGTGCTGATGTGGTTTGGGCACCTCTACCCACATGGATGAGGCTGTGAGGCTCCTTCAGGCTGCACTGGCCCTTCTCTGCCATCATCCTTCACCAGCACGGTCCTACATCACTTTGGACAGGCTTCTGGCCTTCTTCTGACCTTCTTGCTGCACGTACATCTGTCTGCAAACTTCCTACGTGGTCATCATGTGCCTACACTGTACTGAAGGCAACTCTATATGTTCAAGAGTGCGAACAACCTGTTTTGCCTGCATGCAGATAGCCTATGTGGCGATCGTCCTCGTCATACTGTCGCTATACTGGACGCACTTCTTCGCACTTCTGCCCAACGCAGGCGCAGGCATTCACCACAAGTAAGCCCACGCTGTGTGCACAGGTGTCTGTCTATCAGGGCAGCATGGGGAAGTAACTAGTGGGCGCTGCACCTTCACGTGTCTCTGCCCCTCAGCACCCCTGCTGTCGCTTCTTCCTGGACCCCCGTGTCTGCTCTCTGCTCATTTAATCCAGTAACAACATCTCTGCACACCATGTCGACAGCAAGACAGCAAGCAGGCACACCCCTGATGCCAGCTATCAAAGCATTCTTGTGCCCGCTCTCAAGCCTTTCTTTCTTCAACTCAGTGAGCTCGTCTATGTCTGCTGTGTGCAGGTACTTCGGCATTGCCGTAGTGGTCGCCTGCCTGGTCGTCCATATGGCAGCCTCGTTTTCGGATCCGGGCACCGTCACGCCTGCCAATGCACACCTCCATGCGGCGCTGTACCCCAACACCGGCATGGAGCTGCTGTGGCCTGACAAGGAGTGCTGGACGTGCCAGTTCAAGCGACCGGCCAGATCGAAGCACTGCAGCACGTGCAAAAGGTGGGTGGGGCGGGGGACAGTGCATGCTGTGCGATATGTTGAGGTGGCCACCACTGTCATGTCGCTGGCATGCCAATCCAGGCCCCCAGGCAGGTTGCAAGGGTGCTCTGCAACAAATTTTTGAGGTAGGAGGCAGCGGGCTGAAGGCAGCAGAAGAGGCAAATAAACTGTTATTTCATAAATATCCTGTCTCTCTGCGACACTTGCTGTTATGTTTGCAGATGTGTTGCAAGACATGACCACCACTGCGGTGAGGCCAACACTTACATAGCAGCAGCAGCAGCAGCAGCAGCAGCAGCAGGAGGTTGCATTCACAGGAGACCCTTCAGTAGCAGCACATGTGTCGGCGTAATGCGCACACACCCACAACACACCGCTGTTACGTACATAGCTGATCTGCACCGCCTTTCACACTTGTGTGGCCCTTCCCAACACCGCCACAGGCTGGATCAATAACTGTGTTGGCCTGGGCAACCTGCGCCTGTTCCTTCTTTTTCTCATTTCAAACGTGACCATGTGCCTGTACGGTGGTGTGCTTGCGTGCATGATCTTGGTGAGTGCTCACCACAAACGATTTGCACTCCAACACGATGCCGCTTGTTGGGCAGCGGCATGTCTGCGCCTCTGACAGCTTGACAGCCTGACATGGATTTGCGTCCTCGCCCTGCGGAAGGTCAGGTTCCTGCCCTTGTCCTTGCTCCCCAACGCATGCAATCTTGCATGCCTGCTGCTGCGTAGGCGGGCGAGCTCATGCGGATAGGCGTGCTGAGGATCAAGGTCATGAACTGGCGAACAGGAGAGGCCGAGTACCGCATGCCTCACCTGAGCAGGTCAGGCGGGGAGCTGTGCAGCTGTGCGGGGCAGGGTGAAGCAGGGGCACGAGGGCAAGGCAGGTGAGGTAGGCGGCGGCAAGGGCACCAACCGTATGAATCACCAGGGCAGGGCAGTGTCAGGGTAGGGCAGCATTGGGGCAGCAGGGGACAGCCAAGGAATAGGGTTGGTCAGGTACCAAGGCAGGCCGCAAGCTCCTTGGGTGCAGGGTGCCTCTTGTCCATGGACCATACACCCTAAACCCTCTGTGCCCTTGTGACATCCTACAGGCTGACTTGCCTATCCCTGCCTACCTAACCAAATACCCACACAACTTTCCTGTTTGCACAACACCCTGCTTGCCGACCGCAGACTCCTCGAATTTGTTGTCGCATACTACCCAGTCCATGCCTCCATCACCCTCTTTATGTTCCTGGCAGCCCTGCTGCTGGCGGCCTTTGTCTTCTACCAACTGTACCTCATGTCTCAGGTCTGGGGTGACAGGGAGGGGCCGAGTAGGTAGGCGTATGCCATTTTGCAGTCAGCGCAGGGCGTCACAGAAACAGGAGGAACATGCTGTGCACCAGGAGCCTCTGCTACTCTGCTTGCTCACTCACAGGCTGCCCTGGCGAACCTTGCCAGATGTTTGCAGTCATCACCACAGCAGCGCAAAGCATGTCTGACAAGTTGCTTTGACTGCCACACGGCAGTGCCCTGATGCTGATGGCAGTGCCCTGATGCACACCCTGGCTGCCACACGTGCTTCCCTCTGGTGGCCACGCATACAAACTCTGCAACACGGGCTTCCCATGCGCATGGCGTTGTGCAGGGCAAGACACAGTACGAGGGCTACAGGTGGCTAGACCTGCACAAGGGGCTGATATTGGAAGCGCGGGAACTGCAGGCCCAACAGCAGGGCGCACCGCGGCAGCAGCGGCTGGGCGTGGCGGCTCGCCTAGCGTCGCTTGTGCGAGGGCCGCTGAGACCCCAGGTGACGAAGGATCTGGGCATTGCATTCCTGCTGGCCAACTGGGTCAGGCCAGTAGGTTGTTGCACAAGCTGAAGTGCCACCCCGTTACACACGCTGACGTAATCCAACTCCACGGGTCAGCAGGCAGCAGACACCAGCAGCCAGGGTACCCACCGGTGGGAGATGCGATAAGTATCAGGCCCACATGCAGCACAGCATCAGGAGTTTTGCAGCAACTGCCCCTGGGGCAGTATCGATGGGTGGCTGGTGCGTGTCGTCTGTGCAGGTGACCATGCCGCCCAACAACTTCAACCACGGCTTCTGGAAAAACCTGCATGAGGTGCTATTCTGGGAGTGGCACCTGAAGGACGTGGCCGTGCGGCTAAAGCGGCAGGCAGACCAGCAGGCTGTGGATTGTAGGGTGGCGGATGGCAGTACAGGTGGTGGGGATGCGGCAGCTGCCGCCACTGCCACTGGAGACGCAGCTCAAGCCTCAAGACAGGCTGCTGCTGCAGGAGGGGCCAAACAGCGGCAGCAGCGACGGCCGATTGGTACACCATGAGACATGTTTTCTACCTGTCCCGATTAGCAGTATTCCTGGTGACGCATCATGGCCACTCCTCAAGCTGCGCTGACACAGCCTGCTAAAATTTCTGACATCGAGAGTGGACCAGAGGAAACAGGGTTCAAAACACACCACCAGTCAACGCCACACCTTTCATACACGCACCGACAGCGCTGCCGGCTAAGCCAGGGCGCTGATGTAGCTTGACGCTGGGCAGCACCGTAGATGTGCGGGTGTGTCGCCATCCATCACAGCTGCCAGTGTTGCGTGCGGTGGTCAGGTGTTGCACACCCGAGCACGGCCGTGGCCCTGCAGTGATGCGCTCGCGCATCTGAGACGCCCAATCGTACGGAAAAGTGGCAGCCATGGAGGAAGAGGAGCTGGGAGGCAGCAGTTTCCTGATTTCGGTGGACGAGCTCGGACAGGCAGGCCTGTGGGCGTCCGTGAAAGAGGTCAGGCGCACGCAGGCTGTCGGGGAAGTTGTCTGCAGTTCGTCAGGATAGGTAGTTCGCACACGCTGGCCGCTGGGCGCGATCTAGAGCTCTGCATGGCAAGCTGTTCAGGGTACAGCAGCATCTCTCACCGCA
The DNA here is from genome assembly GCA_039880955.1 of Chlamydomonas urium. Classification (NCBI taxonomy): domain Eukaryota; kingdom Viridiplantae; phylum Chlorophyta; class Chlorophyceae; order Chlamydomonadales; family Chlamydomonadaceae; genus Chlamydomonas; species Chlamydomonas urium. The sequence goes on along the minus strand of JAWZTI010001363.1, from coordinate 1,591 downwards.
TGTGCGGGCTGTGCATGGCTGCTGCCATGCAGATCTTCGAGTCACGGCTGCCACTGCAGAGGGTGACACTGCAGAACAAGGCGGGCAAGACTGTGCTGGTCGACCGTCTACCTGCACAGTGCGTTCAATCTTCAAGCGAGGGCAGGGGTCTTGCAGCAGCTTCCACAGCACTTCTTAGATGCGTGGCGCAAGCATCAGTGTCTGTAACTCTGCCCATGTAACACACTGGCAGTATGCGAGGGCAGGGGTCTTGCAGCAGCTTCAACAGCACTCCGAAGATGCGTAGCGCAAGCACCAGTGTCTGTCACTCTGCCCATGTAACACACTGGCTGTGACCTCACTGTCATAGCCTTGTTGCCTCACCCCAGCGCCTGCCAGAGTTTGTGTGTATGCCTGCCTGTGCGCCTGCTTGCAGGTACGTCCTGGCCACAGACAAGCGGTTGCTGCGCCTCAAGCCCTTTGCCCACAGCGCACCCGTGTGGTTCCGGATCCCGTACGCCCACGTCATCCTGGTGAGCCAGCCAATCCTTTTGAAGCTGCACTGGGGCTGCATGGAAGAGGGGCATCACACAACCCAAAGGCTGCCAAGATCCAGCACATTCAGGAAGCTTTGCTATTCGTTTCCATGCTCCTGTGGGGAGGCCAGGACAGGGACGTTGGTTGCGGGTGGGCAGGCCATCAACTTTGAGCGTGCCGTGACCAGCTGTCCTACTCCTGCTCCTGCTCCTGCTGCTCCTGCTCCTGTTGCTGCTTCTGGTGCAGGTGTCGACAGCAGATGTGGACACCTACAAGGGCATCAGGGCCGCCATCAAGCGCTGCATTTCGGAGCTTGAGGGCTGGCGACTGCAGAAGGACTGGGGGGCGGCTGAGTGGGCAGTGGTGTATGTTCGGCCCACAGGCGCGGATGTGCAGGTGTGTGGGCAGCAGCAGGGGCGCAGCAGAGTGGGCGGTGGTGTATGTTCTGCCTACAGGCGTGGATGTGCTGGTGTGTGGGTTTCAGCAGGGTCAGGGCAGAGGGGCGTGGTGGGGGCAGAGAGCGGGGCTGGAGGCAGGGATAGGGCGTGATGGGCTGGACATGCGATCATCACCTCAAGATCTGCGGTGGTAGAGTGATCGAGTCGGCGGTAGTGTGGCTGCGTGAGGGCCCGAGTTGTGGAGTTGGCAGCGGAATAGCAGCGTGGGCAGCACAGTGGTAGAGGTGACGGCCGGGTGCGTGCGGTCCACGGGCTGTGTGATGCCAGCTGGCAAGGTCACAGGGCCACCAGGAGAGTGGGTGGTGATGTGCGCGCGACTGACAGGTATGGATGTGTGTGGTGGCCCACCACTGGTGAGCACTACCTGGTGCGCAGCATCGCCATCTTCACTGCGTCTTCTTCACTGCTTCGCACTGCCAATCACCATCCCTGCGGAACGTTACTGCTCTGCCCTGCTCTCGCGTGTGCCCCTGCAGGACAAGGGCGCGGCAAAGGTGTTCCAGAAGCTGGTGGATGACTTCGGGGCGGCAGGCCGCAGGGAACGAGTCGTGCGACTCGACCCCCAGAGCACGCGCGGCGGCAGCGCCGGTGCCGGTGCCGTCGCTGCTGCCGCTGCC
>JAWZTI010001362.1:0-14328 GCA_039880955.1 Chlamydomonas urium | reverse complement strand
GGGGAGTGCGGGAGGGGCTGAGACAGTACGGGCAGGAGCAGGGGCGACAAAGTTGGCAGCGGCAGAGAGAGGGGCAGAGACAGGGGCAGGGCCAGAGGCAGTGGTGGTGACAGCGCGAGCAGGAAGTGAGGTGCCAACAATGGCAGCGACAATGGCAGCAGTGGCGGAGGTAGCGGCAGAGGCAGAGGCAGGGACGGGGTTTGAGGCAGTAGCAGCAGAAGTTCAGGCAGAAACTGAGGCGGCGAAGATGGCCGCGACAATGGCGGCGGTGGCGGAGGGAGCGGCAGAGGCAGAGGCAGGGACGGGGTTCGAGGCAGGGGCGGTGAAAATGCAGGCAGGAGAGGCGGCAACACCGGCAGCAACGGTGGCGGCGGCAGATACAGCAACAGAGGCGGGGGCAGAGGCAGGGACGGAGGCAGGGGAAGTAAAAACAGGAGCAGGGGAAACCACGCTGGCAGTGACCGTGGTGTCAGCAACGGCAGGGGCAAAGGCAGGGGCAGCGGCGAAGGCAGGGGCAGGTGCTGTTGACACAGGGCTGGGCTGCTATGCAACAGGAGCGGGCACGTCGGGGGCTGATCATGGCAAAGGCGTAGGCGCAGGGCCAGGCGCTATACACGCAGGTGAAGGGGCTCAGGCAGGTGAGGCGCCACAGGGAGCGCATGAGTCGCCGTCGGGCTGGCAGCAGACCATGGCTGTGCCATTGGCCCTGCCGAGCCTCTCGGCGTGGCTGGGACGCAGTGGGCGCCCTGATGCTGCCTTGTGGAGGGTCCTGGCTGCTGTAGGGCCACCAGGCGCACGGGTGCTGCCAGCAGCGCCGGGGACACCCAGGCCTGCACCTGCACCCGCTCCTGCACCCGCACCCACATCACCATCACAGGCAACATCAGTAGCAGCAGCGCCAGTGGCACATGGAGCGGCAGGCGCGCCTGTATCACCACCAGCACCCGCGCCGGCATGTCCCGCTCCCGCACCTGCACCACCATCAACAGTAGCGCTCTCAACAACAGCAGCAGCGCATGCAGCAGGCGCATGGGCTGAGTACAGGCTCTGGAGTGGCCGCTGGATGGGCATTGCCGGCCTAGCAGCATTCGCAGCTGGCAGGAGCGCAGCTGCAGGGCTGGCGGGTAGAGGTGCAGCTGCAGGGCAGGCGGGCAGGGGCGCAGCCGCAGGGCTGGTTAGCAGGATTGGGCCTACGGCGCGTGACATGAACGTCCTGCTGCCTGCATGGGCGAGGGGGTTCTTCGGGGCTGTAGGCACGAGGAGGCTGCCCAAGCCAAGTAGCGCTGCCAGAAGCACTACTAGCGGTACTGCTGCGCCTGAAGGGGCGGCTGGGGTGGGTGGCACGGCTTTGGGCGCAGTGGGGTGGCAGGCCAAGCCCCATGTCGTGGCTGGCTGCAGCAGGGCTCGAACAGCGTCCTTTGCGTTTGACGTGCCGCCGCCGTCGGTGCAGCCAGTGGGTGTCCATGTATTCCATGCCTTAGCATCGGGCCCGAGGGGTTCGGGGGCTGGCGGCGGCAACAGGGTTGGTGCTGCGGCATGTCCGCCTGGCTTTGCGCCGTTACAACTGGCGCCTGACACGGCGGCTGCGCCACCGGTGCAGCCATTGGGTGTCCATGTAGTCCATGCCTCGGCATCGGGCCCAAGCTTTAGCAGTGCAAGGGCTGGCAGCAGGGTCGGTGGCCTGGCGTGGCCGCCTGGCTTTTCGCCGCCGTCTGCGGTGCAGCCATTGGGTGTCCACGTCCCAGCACCGGGCCCGAGCGGTGCGGGGGCTGGCGGCGGCAACAGGGTCCGTCGCCGGATGTGGCCGCCTAGCTTTGCACCGCCGCAGCTGGCGGTTGTCACGGCGCCGCTGCCGGCAGTGCAGCCATCGGGTGTACATGTCACATCATCGGGCATGAGCGGTGCAGGGGCTGGCGGTGGCAACAGGGTCGGTGGCCTGGCGCCGACATGGCCGTCTGGCTTTGCACCGCTGCAACTGGCGGCTGTCACAGCAGCGGCGGCACCGGTCCCAAGCGGTTCGGGAGCTTGCGGCGACAAGGTCGATGGCCCGGTGTGGCCGCCAGGCTTCACACCGCTGCAGCTGGCGGCTGTCACAGCGCCGCTACCGGCGTTGGCGGCAGGGCCCGGGCCCGGGAGGGACACTTCGGGGGCTGACGCGGCAGCAGCAGCGCCGACGGCAGGGGCCGTCGGGGAGGGGGAAGGGGTGGTGGGTGCTACGGCGCGTGCAGGACAGGTGGGCACAGCTGCTGCGGCAGAGCCAGGTGCGGCAGCAGCTGCAGCAGCGCAAGTAGCTGGTGCGCTGCCTGCGCTGATGACAGGCCCCGCAGTGACTCTGCCAGTGGTGGCAGCAGCAGCGCCGGCTGCGGCGGCGGTGGTCGCACCCATGACAAACTCTGCGGAAGAGCGTCAGCTGCCTGCTGCAGTGCCGACCACGCTGGCGGCAACGACAGCAGGGGCAGCGGCAGCATTGCCAACGGCCGATGCGGTGGCGGTGGCATCGTACTCTGCTACCCACGCGGCAGCTGCTGCCTCCATACCTACCGTAAGCACAGCAGGGGCGACAGTGGTCGCAGCCACTGCAGCATCAGCAGCGACAGGGGCAGCAGGAGTGACGGCTGCCGTTGCCGTTGCCTTGGCTGCTGCAACAGAGGAGTAGCCGCTGCCAGCCGCTACTCGGCCGGTCGCCGTCGCAGCTGCTCGCGTTCCAAAGCGCAAAACACCTCCTGCAAGGACTGTATCCCCACCCATCCCTGCCCCCGCGCCTGCCGCTACGCCTCACCCCACCCCCCTCCCTGCGCCCAACCCCACACCCGCTCCTCCTGCCCCCGCTCCCTCTCCCACTCTTGCCCCCGCCCCGGCCGCTGCGCCCCGCCCCGGTCCTGCCTTCAGCCCCCTGGCCTCAGGAGCTGGTGTCCAGGTTCAGAGCCTTGCTGCTGCACCTGCACCTGCCGTCCAGCCCGCACCTACCGTGCTTTGGCCAGGCAGGTCTGCCATGGCACCTGCAGTGCTTGGGCACGTGGCCGCTGCTCAGGTGACAGGTGGGGTGGACGTAGGGCACACGGCAGCAGCGGCGGCTGCCGTGGGGGCCACAGCGCGAGCAGGAGCAGAGATTGCAGGGACAGGGCAGACAACAGGGGTGGTGACCCCAGGGCCAGGGACTGCAGTGCGTGCCGTGGCAGGAAGAGCAGCAGCAGCTGCAGGGCCGGAAGCTGCGGTACCCGCCGTGGCAGGCACAGCAGCAGCAGTAAGGCCAGGGACTGTGGTGCTTGCCAGGCAAGGAGCAGCAGCGGCAGGGCCAGGGGCGGCTGCGAGCGCAGGGGCACAGATGCGCCCTGCGTGTGCACCCCTGGGCCATTGGGCGCATTTGGCCAGGCAGGGAGCACCATGGGGATCAACGATTGAGCCTTGGCAGGCGACTCAGGGGGTGGCAGCTTATGAACCTCGCGCAGCACTATGGCTGGAGGAATCAGCAGCGGATTTGGAGGGGGGCATAAGCTTGAGAGATGAGTGGAGGGGGCCGATGGCAGGGGCGGTGGCGGCAGCGCAGGTGCAGGGGGGCCCCGTGCCAGCAGCATCGGAGCAGGGGCTGAGCCGCTTGGCAGCTGCAAGACAAGCTGGGTGCGTGTGGCTGCAGCTGGCTGCTGCCCAGGGCAAGGCACAGGCGTTGCTCAACGGCGAGTACAAGGGTGGCGGTCGCCATGAGCGGGAGGAGGACGAGGAGGAGGAGGGGGAGGAGGCGTGCGTGGTGTGCTTTATGCGGCCCTGCGAGGTGCTGCTGGAGCCGTGTGGGCACCGCGTGCTGTGCGGCGGGTGCTGCCGGGAGATACGCCACCGCAGCGGACAGGTGAGAATGGGCGGCTGGAGGGATGCAGCATGCCGCAGTCCACTGGGGTGAAGGGCTGCAACTGCTGCGAACTGCCCCAAATGCAAACCTGTTGCGTCAGCCAGGGACGAGTCGCCAGCAAACCGTTGCAGTTGTTAAGTTGTGCCATGAGAGATGCTCCCGCCAGTGGCATCGACTTCGACTACCCGCACACCTGCCCCTCTCCCCGCTGTGCTTGCTGTAGTGCCCTATGTGCCGCACCTCAATCAAGAGCGTAGTGCCTTGCCGCTGATGGCTCAGATCAACACACACTCGCACACAGCAGGACCCCCAAGGGCTAGATTAGGAATTGTTTCTCTTCCAGTCTTTTATCAGATAGCACTGCAATTTCGCGCAGCAGGTGCATAGGCAGGGTGGCATGCTGTTGCTGCTCGACAGCGCACAGGCGGGGCAGCATGCTTTGCCGCATACGACAGCAGAAACACTGCTTGACCACTGACACAAGCTTTGGAGCTTGGCCCAAGAATCGATGGCCTGCTGATTGTGACTTGGTTGCGAGTCAAATGGCGCACTTCTGGGCGTTGCACTGCACTTCATAGGCGCTGCCATCAGTGAAACGCGCAGCGGAGGGTCTTCATCAGTAAGGCAGTGGACTTACACCTTGCGTCAATCGCACGCGAGATGATGAAGGTGCCGCAGCAATGGGTTGAGGAGGTGCAAAATGCAAGATGCAAGGTGACGGAATCAATGAATGGCGAGCAGTCAAGTAAATAGCGCATTCATTTGGTTCGTCCTGGGCTGCGACCTAAGCGAAACCAGCCAACCAAGCAAAACAGTGCAAGCCATGTGTGATGCGTCGATGCACGGGCTGCACACAAGTTATGAGTAATCAAGGTAGGTAATCGTCCCAGTTTCCCAAGGGATACACCAAATGCGCGTCTCCCCATCCAGTCACTCTCGTGCAACTCATCGTTCAACACGCGCCTGTGCGCCTAGCTAGGCCTAATCTTGCTTGGTGCTGCAGATGCTGCAGTTGCTAAGGTCTAGCAACAGGCGAGAGTACCACTATAACTGCTGCAAGGGTGTGCTGGGCGCTGCGGTGCAGTGCTGGTGCATAGCCTGCGCCAGCGTCTCAGCACTGACCTGCGTGTAGAGGTGTCCCAAGCGCTCAGCTCCCCGTAGCTTCGCCACCACCTGCTCGCCTGCTGCTGTTGCCGCCGCTGAGGCGGGCAGGGGCTCAGGGCCCTTCACCCGCACCACAGGGCACATCTTGCACTTGCCCAGGCATTTGCTGGGAAGAACCTCAACACCCGGGCCGCCAGCAGCCAAGGTTGAGGCAGTGCGCAAGGTGTTCATGGCGCCCGCTGCCTGGCATTTGCTGCCCTGGCACACCAGCACGCGGCCCTGGGCGTTGGGAGGCAGTGGCTGGACGCCTGCAGGCAGCGCCGCGGGCTCCAGCACAGGCGCAGGTGCAGGAAGGGGCCGCAAAAATGTGGTGGCGGTAGCTGTGATGGACGAGTCTGTGCCGCTGCTGCTGCCGTCAGTAGTTCCGCTGTTGAGCAGTTTGGGTGAGGATGCCAGCTGCTTCAGTCGCTCTGTCAGCAGCCGCAACTCTGACTCCAAGGCACCAGGCACTGTTTCCAAGGCCTGCTGGCCTGCTGCACCGCCAGAGCTGAGCTGCAGAGCAACTGCTGCCAACGCGCTCTGCGTGTCCTTGATGCGTTGCCGCGTGTTCTTCAGCACCCGACGGAGACGTGAGCCCGCGCTACGGCTGAGGACGTGGCCTTGTGGCGCTGTGGCGTCAAAGGGCAGCGACTGGCAGACGGTGCTCCGTGACTGCGTCCTGCACCCGTTCCGTTGCCGCAGCACCAGCGGCCGAGTGGCTGGGGCCAGGGCAGGCGCATGGGAGCAGCTGGGCAGGCAGGGCTGCCTGCTGCCCGCGAGGAGGGCCATGGCGTGAGGTCGCTGCGTCGTGAGGTGAAGGGCGCGCTTGAGTAATGCAGAGAGCTGCTGCTGGAAACGCTCTGCGCACAGATGGCGTTCTTTGAGGTGCGTGTGCCCCTCGAGGGGGGCGAGTGCCTTCCTTGCGCACAGCGCACTCTTGGCACGCGCTGGTCCCGCAGTCTCTAAGCACTTTTTGAGACCAAGGTTTGTTGAGATACTGGAGCGGGGAGCACCTGACTGTCTGGACAGCGTGTGCAAGGCTATTCGTGGGCGCTAGCAACACAGATCTGCTTTTTCAGGAGCAGCAAGCCGACCGCCATGCAACAGGCTCGACTACACGGGTGCATGGATGCTGCAGGAGCCACATGTTGACAGGCGCTTAAGGAGATGACGGATCCGGCTTCATTTATAAATTGCATGCCTGCAAGCTGCCTGCCGTGCAGCAGGGCTCACTTGCGCTGTGCAGCCATACACATGACGCCAGACTTTCAATCAAGCATGGTGCTTGCTGGGTGTTTGAACTGCAGTGTCGTGGACAGCAAATCAGCAAGCCGCGGCCCAAGGTTGGCAAAAGAAATGTGCTGCTGCGTTCCGTCAGCTGACAAAAAGTATGTGGGCAGGGCCCAGAAGCGCGCAAGCCTGATTCGATTTGTTTCCCCCGACTGCCCTGCTTTGCAGCTGGTACAGTATGTCCTTGTTGGGCAATGCTTAGAGCTGCATGTCCCAAGGCCCCCCCACTTGCAAATAACGGCCAGCCATGCTGGCACAAGCCTGTTGACCTGCCCCGGCAAAGTATGAGTATTATGTGCAGTGTGGCTGGCATTGCCACACCTGCAGAAGCACCGGTCCTTCACAAAGTTTTGTCCTGTTTCTGCTGCCCCCACAAAGAGTTCTGCCCCAGAGAAGCTTGCGTTGAGCCTTCAAGAGGCTGCCAGCGATGTGTGTTCAGCACTTCGTTTTAAACACGTGTTGATTATTTAGGCAACCCGTATCTCAGGGCAGGCTCATAGCTGGTTCCAGCTCATGAGCGGGGAGCTGCTGCAGCTTTGGCAGACCGCGTGCAGGTGGTTATGTTGGCGGAAATGTTGGCAGCAGCAAGTGCCCGAGTGCTGGCAGCCGCTACAGCGGGTACTGCCGGCACTGGCGGAGCGCCTGCATGCCTAACTTGGACCACTGATGCTGTGAGGGATGTTTCATAGCGTGACCGTGCGCCTGGAGGCCCCACCCAGCCCCCACACGGCACCAGCGCAACCTGGCCATGCGGGAGCAGCACTACGCCAGAACTGCTACCGCGCATGGGGTGGTGTGTGTCCTTTCTGGCCCCAGGCGCTGCACCCTGGGGCAGCAAGTACAGCGGCTGAGGCGGGACGTGCGCTAGCCTTTGTCCCAAGACAGGCATCTGCAAGCCAGCCATTGCCGTGTGGGGTGCACTCACAGCTGAAGCAGCATAGTAGGCTGGCAGGCCAGTGGGCACAGCCATGCCAACTACGTGCTGGGCTTGCATCATATGATGGGGGCTGCCGAGCAGTGCGTTCCGGCACGCTGCGGTGTCCCAAGAGCAATCTTGGCTGCCAAGCATCACAGCAGGATGCTCCCTAGGCCTCCGCTGCTTTGCCAAGCCCTTGAGCGCCGCCTTGCCTGGGGGACGAGGAGAAAGCGGGCACGGCGGCAGATGGCCTTGGGGCGTGCACGGCTGTGGCACTGCGCGGACTGCCGCCAGTGACGCTGTCACAGGTAGCTGAACCGGCAGCGCAGTTGGCTGCGTGGGCCAATTGTGCTGCGTTGTCACTGGCGAGGGGGGCTCAAACTGGGAGAACAGGCCACCTTGCATGGCCTGTGCCTGCGCCGTTGCCTGCGATTGCTGCAAGGCCAGCAGCAGCTCTATTTGCTGCTGCTGCTGAGGCAGATGAGAGGGCACGGCTGACAGCTGCGCCAACAGCGCCTGCAGCTGCTCGTCTGTAACAGCAATATCGCTGGCGCACGACACGACACCCCCGGCAGACCACTCCTCCCGTTGCAAAAGCAACTGCATCAGCAGCTGCTCATCCAGCACTTGCCGCCGCTGCTGCTGCTGCTGCTGCTGTTGCTGCTGCGTCACGACTTGCTCCGCCCATGCTTGCATTTCATCACTCTCTGGCAGTCCGTCAGGCGCGTACAGATCATCAGGTAGCATGAGCTGCACTGACTGTGGTGTCGCAAGGGTAGAGCTTCCATGCTCCTGCTCCTGCGCCCAGCCCCAAGCTGCAGCCTTGTCCCCAGCATCAGGCGGGCCCCACACACCAGCCTGATCTGCGTCCGTCCAGAGGCTGATTCCTGTGGCTGTCAAGCGGTGGGGAGGCGCTTGCTCGCCCTCGCAGGTGCCACTGGTGTGCCATGCCCTGTTGTATGCGTCTGGGGGACAAAAGGAAGCATCTGCAGCACTCGTGGCAACGCTGGGGGGCCAGAGACCTGCCAGCGTTTTGGTGATGGCAGGGTCGACACCCAAAGGCGCAGCACTTGGAGCCGATGTGACAGGCACCGCCGCAGCCGCAAGCAGCTGGTCTGCGCAGATGTCTAGCTGTTGCCATGGCAGTGCAAACAGCCGCAGAGGTGGCTGCTCATCGGATGGGTCTTCTAGGGTGCACTGAGCAGCCGCAGCAGCGTTGGCAGCGGAGTCCATGCTGGTGGCAGCTGCTGCATCACTGCCTGCCTGGTTACCCTCGAGCCGCTCCACCTCTCCAAGAACGGGGCTGTCATGAAGTTGCAATGGCTCCAGTTGCTGTGCTGCTTGGCGCCGCTTGTAACCACGGTCAGCGATAGGGCTTGAGGTGACGGTCAACGACTCACAGTCCACTGATCGGGCTGGTGCTGCAAACGCTGCTGCTGAAATCTGCACAATATCCGCTGTGTGCCTGTCCGCAGCCGTCAGTTGCCGCTGTTGCCGTTCCTTGGCAGCCGTGGGCGTAGATGCTGGCAGCTTGCAGGGTTGGGGCAGCGGCAGCGCTGCAGGCAAGCCCATGGGTGCAAGCTTGGCTGGTGCACCCGCTACTGCCTTGCCTGCGCCTGCAGCCGGATCCGCTGGGGTTGGCTTGGGGTGGACCATGGCGTAGTATACAGGTGTTGGCAGCACCTTGTTGGCCCGGAACACAGATGTGCGCTTGTCTCCATCCTTGCAGCTGACCATGACACGAGGCGCTGCAGCACCACCGGGGAATGTCTGGCTGGCACCCTTGGGCAGGCTGGCTTGCGATGCCTCCTCCGCACTCCCCTTGTGCCCCATCTTTGCTAGCGCCGCCGCAGCTGCAGCCTTTGCGCCGTCAAAGACGCCGCTCACCGCAGCGGCGGCCTTGCTTGCCGCCCTGTGCATCGAACGCTGCACCTTGCCTGGCCGGGGTAGTGAGAGCGATGTCAAGGTCGTGGCATCGGAGCCAATGGACAGTGTGGACAGGAACCGCCGTGCAGCTGTCGCCCTGGGCTTGAGAGGTGTTAGTGATTGATGAAGGGTGTCGATGGAGGACAGGGACGGGCAGTGAAGACTGGACAGGTTGCGCCCCAGGCCTTCAGAATTAGTGTCGAAGGCATCGCAGCGTTCCTTGCCTGTCTGCAGCCCAATCGCCAGGCGCGAGGGCAGCATGGGCATGGACGCTGTGGTGTGCCGATCACCAGCGCTGCTGGTTGGGCTGCAAGGCTCCTCGACCTCGCACAGGGGTGGTGAGGGCGAAGGGCCAGGAGGAGGAGGTTGCACATGCCGGCGACCGGGGTGAGGCTGATCGCAAGGTGCGGGCTCGAAATCTCGACTGATGCGAGGCGATGCTGTGGGAGACGCAGCAGTCACAGATGACTTGTGCTTTGCAGCAATGAGCTCCAGAGGCGCCAGATCATGCTGCGGCAGCTGCCAGTCAGCTTTTGCCTGTTGAGCATGGATGGCTTCATCACATGGTGCTGGACCTTGGCAACTGGGCTTGTTGCTGCAAGGCCCAGCAGCTGTTGCGCTACACCGAGGTGACGTGACACGCATTGCTAGGCTGTCCCCTTCTGCCGGTCCCCTTGCAGGTGGCAGCGTTGAACAGACAGGTGTTGCTGGTTGGGCCCCAGGCACGGCCTCAGATGGCGTGTGCCTGCCAGCATGCACGACCCCCTGGTAGGTTGAAAGCTGTCCATGTTGTTGCTGAGCCAGCTGTGGTGCTTCCTTCCTGCTGCGTCGTGGTCTTGCGGCTGTTGCTGCAGGCAGGCAACTTGCTGGGTTGCGAACCACACGCCGAGCGCCAGCGCAGAAGAGCGGCGCGGCTGCCACCAGCGCCAGGGCCGTGAAAGCCAGCCCCAACAGCAGCGCTGCCATCAACGCCGCGGCTTGTTGCGCGACCAGCTTTACATGGTCCATGCCTGCAGCCCATGATGCACAGACACCTTGAGCGACTATCACATCTCGTTGGTCGCAGCTTTGCGGTGGAGGTTGTTCACAAGTGCTGCGCATAGTTAAGCAACGAAGGCCATGCTGAGCGGTGTGCATGCAGCGAGACCGACACCTTGCCTGTGGCACACGCGTGAGCGCGCTGCTCATGGCTCCTGGTGCGCTGACGCCAGAGTTGTCGGCGCGGGGCAAGCCCTTAGACCTTTGGTATGTGTGTTCGGGTTTGCAGCACGGCGCTATGTGCTGAAGGCATTCAACAGCTGCGTTACTGGCATTGAGCAAGGACGACTTTGCTGCCTAGGATGTTGCATGCGCACGCAAGCGCCTACAGCTCTACAGGCAGTACGTCGACCCCAGATGGCGAACCGCGACCGAGATGACTCATTCCACATGAGTGCAGAGATCAGGCTGCTTGAGCTGCCGTTGCTTGCCTGCTGCATGCCTGTTGTATGAGCCACTTTGCATGGCACCATGAATTTCAGCGCCGTGCAACTTACGTTGTGGAACAGAGTCTGTTAATTCAACAGTGTTGAACAGACTCCTTCCTTTGCTTGGGATGGCAGGATAGGCCGGCCTGTAAACCTTGGCAGTGTGACATCAACACTAATAGCACCGCTGGATGCATGGCTGCTCGTGAAGCAGAACAGCCAACCCAGGTGCCTGTTGCATTCTGCGGCTGCGAATCCCCGCCATGTTGCAGTGTGCAACGACATCAGTGGCATCATACACGACAACAGAGAGCAGTGACACGAGGCAGATGGTGCAGTAAGCAGCGCCCATTGTAAGCACATGTGCACTGCACGACATGAAGGCGCGCACTGGTACGCCATGCAAGTCAGGCATGCTCTGCAAGCTGGTCAACTTGCAGCTGTTGTGTTGCATGCGACATGCAGACACGTTGCTCCTGAGAACAGACTGTTATTCACCGCACCCCAAAAACAGCCGTGCATGCAGTCCAGACAGTCAGGTGCCCTCCGCTCCAGTATCTCAACAAGCGTTGGTCTCAAAAAGTGCTTAGAGACTGCGGGACCAGCGCGTGCCAAGAGTGCGCTGTGCGCAAGGTAGGCACTCGCCCCCCTCGAGATGAACACGCATCTCAAAGGACGCCATCTGTGCGCAGAGCGTTCACAGTAGCAGCCCTCTGCACTACTCAAGCGCGCCCTTCACCTCACGACGCAGCGACCTCACGCCATGGCCCTCCTCGCGGGCAGCAGGCAGCCCTGCCTGCCCAGCTGCTCCCATGCGCCTGCCCTGGCCCCAGCCACTCGGCCGCTGGTGCTGCGGCAACGGAACGGGTGCAGGACGCAGTCACGGAGCACCGTCTGCCAGTCGCTGCCCTTTGACGCCACAGCGCCACAAGGCCACGTCCTCAGCCGCAGCGCGGGCTCACGTCTCCGTCGGGTGCTGAAGAACACGCGGCAACGCATCAAGGACACGCAGAGCGCGTTGGCAGCAGTTGCTCTGCAGCTCAGCACTGGCGGTGCAGCGGGCCAGCAGGCCTTGGAAACAGTGCCTGGTGCCTTGGAGTCAGAGTTGCGGCTGCTGACAGAGCGACTGAAGCAGCTGGCATCCTCACCCGAACTGCTCAACAGCGGAACTACTGGCGGCAGCAGCAGCGGCACAAACTCGTCCCTCACAGCTACCGCCACCACATTTTTGCGGCCCCTTCCTGCACCTGCGCCTGTGCTGGAGCCCGCGGCGCAGCCTGCAGGCGTCCAGCCACTGCCTCCCAACGCCCAGGGCCGCGTGCTGGTGTGCCAGGGCAGCAAATGCCAGGCAGCGGGCGCCATGAACACCTTGCGCACCGCCTCAACCTTGGCTGCTGGCTGCCCGGGTGTTGAGGTTCTTCCCAGCAAATGCCTGGGCAAGTGCAAGATGTGCCCTGTGGTGCGGGTGAAGGGCCCTGAGCCCCTGCCCGCCTCAGCGGCAGCAACAGCAGCAGGCGAGCAGGTGGTGGCGAAGCTACGGGGAGCTGAGCGCTTGGGACACCTCTACACGCAGGTCAGTGCTGAGACGCTGGCGCAGGCCATGCACCAGCACTGCACCGCAGCGCCCAGCACACCCTTGCAGCAGCTATAGTGGCGCTCGCATGGTGCTGCGCTGGTATTAGCGACGGCAGTCTTTTTGCAGCACCAGGTTAGGCCTAGCTAGGCGCACAAGCACGCTGCTGTTTGATTTGGGAGAGAGACCCATGAGAGTTCTTGAGAGACACAATTTCTTGATGTATTGGTTGATGAAGTGGGGGCAACCGCTCTCCTGTGGCTGAGACGCACCGGCCCTGCAATTTTGACGCGTTTTTAATTCGTTCCTCCCTCAGGCCTCTATTGCCTGACTGTCTGGTTCGGTGTTAAGATACTGTATTTTTCAAGGCACTACTCTGTGCCATGGTTTGATACCAGTTTGCAGCTGAGGAGTTGAGGTACGCTGTCCACCCCTCCCGCTGCCCAGCTGCCCAGCTGTACTTCTTTGTGGCGCAAAACGTTTTACCCCTGCTGTCCATACTTTGTAACGTCGTTTGAGTTTGCTGGTCGTGGCAGTGCGCAGCGGGCTGCGGCACATGCTTCCAGCATGATGCTTGCCAGACCGGCTGTGCCTGAAGCAAGTCTGTGGTAGTACCATGCAAAACCTTAGCAGCAAACACCTGAGCAAAACACATCCATGTATGCCCGAACATGCTGGCCGCGATTGGATAAGGTGAACGACGACGGGACATTCTGCAGTTTCAAATGAGCACGGAAATTCTCTGGCAGTGTGGGCAGGGAGGGCCACTTGGGGTTTGTGGCAGCTACTCGCAGTATCTGCGCCGTGCACGGGGCGGGGCCGCGTGCTAAAAGCAGAAAGTAAAAAGGGAAGCAGTGGCTGCCCGTTCCTGCTACTACGAGCGGACATGGGCGCAGGCAAGGAGGCGGAGGGTGCCAACGGCGACGTGGCAGGCAGCGCAAATGGTTGCTGCGATGAGGACGCGATCTGCAGCGCTGCTGCTGCATGTGAGGGCGAAGGTGGCCCAACGGAGCCACCTGTGGTGCTGAGCGAGGGCGATCTGGTTGAACAGAACCGCTCGTTCAACGAAATCATGTCCTTCTGGCGCACCGTGCTCACCCCTGCGACGTGAGTTTGAGTTGTGCCACAGCTGCATGAGTGGTGGACACAGGTGTGCCCGCGCAGCATGGCCGCATCAGTGTCCCCAGCATGCAGGGATGCATGCTGGAGCCATGCAGACATCTGGCCTTGGCTGCTGCTGCTGCTGCTCCCAAAATTTTGCCTATCATCACTGCTGGTCGCTGCAGCGCTCACCACACGCCAATTGTTGGCAAATGCCATCAACCGAGTGAATTTCCTGCTGACACCTTTGACATTGCTAATGCTACCTATCCAACGCCGTCCATGCACAACACCACAGGCCGGACTTCAGCGCCGCACCTGTTCCCACCCCCACACTTGTGCGGCGGTGCGGGTCCAACCGCAGCCGCTGGGCCGGCACCGGCCGCAAGAGCATGGAGAACCGCAGGAGCATGGAGCGCAGGAACAATGTGGACAAGCGAGGGCAGCCCAGTCACAATGGGGCCCCGGTGGCGGCGGATCAGCAGGACCCTGCAGCAGTTGGGGGGTCCGAAGGTGTGGAGGGTGTGGGCCTGGGCTCGGGGGAGGCGGAGGGGGAAGCTGCGGAGCGCGTGGCACGCGTGGATGAGGGCGAAGAGGGCGAAGAGGGCGAGGAGGGGGACATGAGCAGTGGGGAGGAAGCTGTGCTGGAGATGCTGACGGCTGGCTACGAGGAGGGCGATGACGATGGCGAAACCGATGACCTTGATGACGGTGACGCAGGGACCGTTGGAGGGGCGGGTGGCCCTGGCAGCGGCGATGCCAATTGCAGCCCAGCAGAGCACGATGCGAAGGCAGAGGGTCAGCGTGGAGCTGTCGATCCGGGGTGCGACGGTGTAGCTGTGGCGGCGGGGGATGAGCGCGGGAATGGGGCGGCATCAGGAGACGCTGCCAGTCGGGAGTTGTCCGATTTGGAGAAGCCTGCCGAACCGGCCGCTGCAATGCCGGCAGGCCAGGAGACAAGTGCGGCACAGGCAGGGGCAGCAGCCACAGAGGCGGCGCTGGGGCAAGCGGCGCGGCGGAGCTCTCTGCATGTGGACAGCTGGGCGGATGACGTAGAGGAGGAGCGGGA
>JAWZTI010001361.1:0-14335 GCA_039880955.1 Chlamydomonas urium | reverse complement strand
TGCCTCCCCATCCACTAGAGGCTCATCCCCTTCCCTCCCATCATACAACGCCTCTCCCTCCCCTGAGCAATCATGCCTGCCGCCAAACCGCTCCCCTCCCTCCTGCAAGCCAGCATGCCGGCCACCACACCGACCCCCTCCCTCCTCACAGTGACCGTACTGGCTGGGAAGCATAGGCGCAGGCAGTCCTGCCCCTGCTTCCTCACAGTCACCGTACTCGCTGGCGAGGATAGGCGCAGGCAGTCCTGCCCCTCCTTCCTCACAGTCACCGTACTGGCTGGCAAGAGCAGACGCAGGCAGCCCGCATGAGCCTCTGCGCCCATGCTGCAGTATAGATCCCTGCTCGTCTGCACCTGCTATGGGGCCCACAACTCCCGGCACCCCAGACACATCTGGCAGTCCCGGAAGCCACATGACAGCCACACCACCTTCCTGCCCTTGAGAAAAGGCTTCCCCTGCAGCCGGCCCTAAAAGAGTGTCCCTGGCTGGCAAAAGTGTGGACGCCGCTCCCCACTGGATGGCACCATGCACCACCGCGTCCATGTCTACCTCTTCCCGCAACCCCAGCTCCGCATTGTCTTCAACATCTGATATCCCTGCCAGTGCCCCAAGCACCTCCTCATCCTCCCCTGCCCGCCCCACCTCCGACAACCCTTCCGCCGCCGCCTGTTCCTCCCCCTGCCCCCCCCGCCTCGACCCTTCCTCTGCCGCCGCCGCCTCCACCTGCTCAAACCTGCCGCCTTGCTCCCAGCACTGAGTCTGAAGCTCAACGCCCTCGCGCAAAGCCCGGCGTCCCCGAGTGCTGTCCTGCTGCCGATTAGAACTGACACCCGCCTCGCCCTCATCCTCACCCCTGCCCTGGCCCTGGCCCTGGCCCTGGCTCTCAGCCCCACCATCGCCGCTGCTTGGGTTGGAGTCAGGAACGACGTCCAGCCGCCCAACGCGCACATCTGGCTGTGGGACAAACTCATCCTGGATGCCCCTGCCCGCACTGATTCCCCCACCGTCATCACCACCACCACCACAATTAGCAGTATTGGCAGCAGCAGGACCAGCATTATCATTCTCATTATCAACACCATCATCATCTTCATCATCATCTATCACGATGAGCTCGGAGCGCTTAGGTGAGGGTGACGGCGAGCGTGAGGGCAGCGAGTCCTGCCGGGCGCTGCGCCGACTCTTGTTGCGCACCTGGGGCAACGTCGGCCTCGCTGCCGTGCCCGCTGCACCTGAACGACATGGGGTAGACGCGCAGAATGGCAGGTGGTGGGGGTGGTAAGTTGATGATACAGAGCGTAACATGTGGATGTTGGCCTTGCTGCTGTGGGAACCACCACTGCAACTGATAGGCAGGGGGGTTAGGAATCAAGCAGAAGGCAAGCAGTGGGGTGCAGGCTCCAGTGCGCAGTGGGCACAAAGTGAGTGCCAGCCTTGCGCCGCCACTGCACCTGACAGGCAGGTGGTGGAGTGGCAAGCAGTGGGAAAATACTGCAAACACGGTGGGTTGGGCAGGCAAACGCGCAGTGGGCACAAGGTGAGTGTTGGCCTAGCTGCTGCGGTGTCCACCACTTCACCTGACAGGCGTGGGGCAGTAAGGCCAGCAGCGAGGTGGATAGGAAAGCAGTGGGGTGTGAAAGGCAAACGCGTGGCGGGCACACGGTGGACTGATCGAATGATTCCTGGTACCCGCAAGCGTGCCCCCACTGCCACCTGCCCATCTGTTGGTGGGGCTGCAGACTGCTGCTAGGTCCCGCCTGTTCAAATGACTCCCAATGCTTGCAAGCGTGCCCCCGCTGCCACCAACCCGTCAACTGGCAATGCTGCAGGCTGTTGCTACTGGGTCCCGCCTGTTCAAATGATACCCCACACTTGCAAGCGTGCCCCCACTGCCACCTACCCGTCAGCTGGTGGGGTCGCAGGCTGCTGCTAGATGCTGCCTGTCCGGCTTGGGCTGCTGCTATATCATCGGCCAAGAGGGGGTCCGGGCGCTGGGGCATCCTGGCAGAACCCCGGGTGCTCATGCGCCGCCCCCCGACCTGCTGCCAGAAACGTAGGGAGCAAGCACAACATGCGGCCATCAGAAACTGAAGCAGTACTGAATATTCGCACATGGGGCGCATGACATGGCTAAGCATAGAGAGGTCAATAGCTCCAGTCAAAGCTGCATGCAAGTGGCAGTGTGTAAGCGTCGGTTGCGCTGCAAGGACAGCTCTGCCCAGCAAGTGGGCGCTACTTGCAGCGGACTGAGGAGGGATAGCCACCCCTTTTGCGCCCTCTGGAAGTCTTCCCGGTGTGCATGCGCTAAGCGGAGCCAGGCCTGATGTGCAAGGCATGCGCCGCCTGCTGCAAACTGCTGCATGACAGACCACCCACCGCAACAACGCGCACCTGCTGCTTCTCTGCCGCCCCTCCAGCCGATGCTGCTGCTGCTGCTGCTGCTGCTGCCGCCGCTGCCGCCGAAGCCGATGCTGCGGCAGCTGCCTCCTCTGAAGCTGACGATGCAGCCGCCACGCCTGATGTGTCTGTGGTGCCTTGTGAGCTGGGCATCGGGGCATGCCCTGCGGCACTGCGCTGCGCCCCCTGGCCCGCCCGCCTGCCTGGTCCCGGCGGGAGACTGTTACTGCTGCTGCCCCTGGCTCCTTGCAGTGCTCACGCCATGCGCATGGCTCATGTCTGCATCAGTGGCGTAATGCGGGGCCGAGGGGCGGACTGGCAGGCACACTCAGCAGCTGTGGTGGGTGCTGGCGCTGCTGCTGCCGGGCTGCACAGCATGCAGGCTGCAGTGTTGCTGGGTAGCTGGCAACCTGCACAACCTACTCCCTGTCAGCTCCTTGGGATTTACAATGCTGCCTGCTGCCTGCATGAACCCTGCTCCGGTGCTGCTGCTGGCGCCTTTTCTCTCCGCTGTCGCCAGTTAAGCTAGACTGGAATGAGCCCTGCTGATTACGGCTGCACGTCTCTTGTGCTCGCCTCCACAAACAAGCGCTGCGACGAGCCCCGCTTCAAAATCCGAGCTACAACGTGCAGAGAGGCAGCACGCTGCACAAGCGCAGAGATGTGCGTGGAGCAGGGCAGCGCGGCGTGCTTGATCCGCGGAGCCGTGCGCTGCATGCGTCGGATGTGTGGACGTGAAACCATCAGAAACATTTTGAATTGCCCCCAAGTATTTGTACCTCACCATTTGTTTGTGCTTCGCCGTTTCACACGCCAAGATACAGGCAGCATGAGCTCACGTCTGGTTTGTGGCAGCCCATGCCGGTACAACGCAGTCAGTTGGAAGTTACACCATGCCCTGTCCAAGGCGAGGGCGCGCAGAAGGGGAGCGGTAGGCGTGAAAGGGCCTTCTTGGCTCCTTTCAAACAGAAGGCCTGGATTGGCCATCACCAGACAAACGATGTCTCGCAACGACACATGCACCTTGGACTCACTTTTAATCTTTATGCCACTTGGCCTGCCTATTTTGGTAACTAAGAATTCTGTGTTGAGTTCAGCCTACTATCCACAAAGCTAACCTGCTAACCAGACTGTGCACCAGCCAGTGCACATACAGACTCCCTGCACCTATCCTATGCGCTCGAACACTACAGTACCTACAAGCATGCGCTTGCGCCGCACTCACCGACCAACATTTCACAGGTCATGAAGTATGTGATATAGGTGATGTCAGCAAGCCTGCACCGCTGGGCAGCAAGTGGAGACAATTCGACCTACGCTGTTCCCAAGCCCCACGCAAGATGTAAGGCGGCAGGTGGCCACACTGTGTGGACAACCGCCTTCCCTGGCTACGCCCCTACATGCACAGGCTACACGTAGTACTCGTCATCTGCACACGACGAGCATGAGCAATCCGTGCAGTCGTCGGGGATGGGCACCTCCTTCTCCACAAAGTCGCAGCGGTACGTGGTCGTGCCGTCAAACGGCCCCGTCTTGAGCCGGTCCGAAGACGGCTTCGCGATCTTGGACGGCGCGCCGTTGAGCTTCCGGAAGTCATCCTTGTACGCGGAGATGCCCTCGAACGGAAGCGGCTCGCGCGGCACCCGCGACGGCCCGAACTTGCCGGCTGGCACGACGGCCATGGGCACGAACGCAGCCTTGTGGGTGGTTGAGCCGTCGAAGGGAGCCTTGTTGGGCTCAAACGCGTTTGCGGGCTTGACGCGTGCGTAGGGTACCGCCTGCAGGTAAACAGCAACAGCATGGGGAGCACACAGAAGTCAGGCTCCCAGCCAAAGCTGCAAGCTGCAAGCTGCAGGCAACCCCAGCCACCAAAACCCTCGGGACAGGCGCTGCACATTGCTTCACCATCAGCCCCCGCCTGCCCCCAACACCCGCCGCCCGCCCCATACACACAAATTCACACACCTTGGGGATGAACGAGTCTGCGTACGTTGATGCGCCGTTGAATGGTAGCTGCTCTTTCGCTGCGTTCGAGGGCTTCATTGACTTTGCGGGCACTGTTTGGAAAAGCTTGAAGTCGCCTCCGTACGTTGTACTGCTGTCCAGCGGCCCCTTGGGCAGTACGTCGCCGCCCCGGTCTGGCCGCACCAACTTGACAGCTGCGGCACGACAGGCAGGCAGCGCACATGGCAGGGCTGAAATCAGTTGCCAGAACTGCTGGTAAGCACAGGCGTTGTTGCATCCTCCTCCCAGCCCATGCACTGAGGGACCTCAACCGTTCCCAAAATCGCCTCTGTCTTCCGCGCAACCCCACCCCGGCCGCAATTGACACCTTCTCCCTGCCCCTGTTTGCAAATCAACCATACATACCCTCCGACCTTTCAGCCCTCCCCTTTCCGGGGCCACACAGGGAACCTCATCCCTAACTCTGTTCGTGGGTTCTCCAAATCTTTCCCCCCGCCTTCCAACCCTCTGCTAGCCGCACCTTCTGGCAAAATCTGGCTACCCCCTGGTTCAAACGTTTCCAATACCTCTCTTCCCCCCATTCGGCGCCCGGGGCCTGTCCCCCGCCCCGAGCCGCACCTGGCACCTCCTTGTCGATGAATTGGTTGCGGTACTCGGTGTTGCCCTCAAAGTCGCCGGTATGCAGCGCCCCGGCATCTCGGGGGCGGAACTGCGCTGGCACGCCCACCTCCTTAGGCACGAAGCCAGTGCGGTACGTAGTGCCGTCGTCAAACACGCCCCTGGGCATGATGTCGCCGCCCTTGCGGGCGTTGAAGGGCTCACGCTTGGCGGGTGCCATCTTGCTGCGGTGGGCGAATGGATGCGTGAGGTAATGTTGGGTAGGGGCGCAGCGATGGTGCGCTTGGATGACGCTGTGTTGTGATGCACCCCAGCCCTGCGCCCCATGGTATACTCTCGGATGCATGCTGGTTACCCCGCCTCCCTCCCCTCCCCGGCCGCCCATCACAGCTGGCCGCTCCTCCGCCCACCAACAGTTGGCGCTTGCCCTCCTTCCCATGCCACTCACACAAAGTTGGCCTTGTAGTTGGACTCGCCCTCAAACGGCCCAGTCTTCTCCATGTTGTTGGAGCGCATGACCAGCTTAGCGGGGACCGGGACGCCCATGGGGACAAAGTCGCCGCCGTATGTGGTCTGACCATGGAACTCACCCTGCAGCCAAGAGGGTTGGTGGTGCCATCCGCTGTTAGAAGCTGCCAGGTAGCTGTCAGTGCCACAGCTGTCTGAAGCTGCCAGGTAGCTGCTAGTGCCAAAAGGCCACAGCCCTACACCAAACAGTCTGAGTGCCGCCGCCCGAGCTGCGGGTCCGGGCTCAAAGGTGAAGCAGGTGAAGGTGGTCCACCTAGTACGCCCTGATGCCTGAGGATTGGGTCAAGAAAGCCTCCCGAGCTCACCCCTGTGGGGGGCTCAGCGTGCTTGGGCTTGAAGCGCTCGTAGGGCACCGCCTTGGGCACAAACGTCTGCTTGTATGTGCTGTCGCCCTGGAACTCGCCCCCGTTGTAGGGCTGGCTCTCGGGCTTCATGAGCTGCGGGCGGGCCGTTTGGAAGTGCTGCACGGGTGCAGAGAGGCAGCGGGTGCAGAGAGCAGGGAAAGCGGGAGTGAGTTTCGAGGGGTTTGGTTTTGACACAAGGCTGCTGGCACTGAGGCAAGCACAATGTGCATACATGCATGCCAAGGGCGCACAAAGAGCTTGCTGCTGTACATGGTAGCTGGTGCACGCTGAGAAGCTGGCACTCGGTGACTTGATGTTCAAATGCCAGCAACATCATTTTGTGTTGGAAATTTATAGATTGAGAGGCGCACCTTGAAGTCGCCACCGTAGGTGGTGCTGCCATCAAATGGCGCACTGGACTTGGTCACTGCGCAGTGAGGGAGTTGGGTGGAAGCCAACATGGTCAGCAGGCGCCAGCATGCCATGATGGTGCAACTTGGTAGGTTGGCAAGTGAGGCATGCCCAGCTGGCGTTGGCGAAGCTAGTTGAGGAAGCAGCGCAGGTGAGACTCGGGAGCCCAGCTGTCGGAGGTGCTGTGAGGTCAGCCTCAAGGGGACTGATTACAGCGGGTGCTCAAGCGCCTCAATGCGGTGGGGCGCCTGCCTGCCGCCACTCACTCTCTGGCTTGGGTGCTGCCCTCTGGTACGGCACCTCCTTGTCAATGAACTCATTGCGGTACTCGGTGTTGAGCTACATGCAACAGCAAGGGACCACAGCCAGGATCAGGATCCCAATGCACGTCGCACCTGTTGCGCACACTCGTCTTCTTCGCACGCTGACACGTTTGCGGGCAACGCCCGGCAAGACTGGCGCTGCACATTGTCCCGCGTCCCATTCTGTTTGTCCTGGACTCACCGTGCCGTCCAACCACGGCTGTTTCTTTACCTTCTTCTTGCCTGGGCAACATGGTTTCTGCGCGGCGCACAGGCAGAGGGCGCGTCAATGGTGCTGATATAAGCGGCGCCCTCCACTGCCCCGACAAACCCCGAGTTTGCGCATGCTTGCGTATGCAGCAGCACGCATAGCGTGAGGCCACACGATATGCGGTGTCCGGTGCTGGTGCTGGCGCTCTCACGTTCTTTGTCGGGTGCCACTTGGTGTATTGGGGCATGAGTTGCGACATATCCATGGCTGCTGCAGCTGCTCAGTGCACGAGTTTTCAGGTTGGATATGCGCGCGGCAGGCAGCTGAGTGTGCTTGCAGGCGCGCATGTGCAGCCATGGACGTCCCACACTTCCTGTTGCTCCCAACACAGCTCGATGAACTTGCGTTAGCCAACCGCCGACGGTCAGACAGACTGTAGCAGGCTTGCGTCCCTGACGCGGTTCGAACCCACAACACTTGGCACACGAACTTAAGCAGCCCCGTGCAGAGGCGGCGCTTTGCTCCATGGCCACATAGCGCACCCTCGCACACATCACCATGGGGTCGCTCCTGGTTGCCTCCACATTCCTCAACGTGGTGTCACCGTGTGATGCCGAGCCCAAGAGCGCCGCCGCCGGCGGGGCAGCATCGCCAGACAGCACCATGCAGCCTCCTAGCAGCAACAGCAGTGCCGCCAGCACTGGCACAAGACAGCCTCCCTCTGCAGGTCCTGCTGCTGCTGTGGCAGAGTCAGGGACAGCTGCTGGCACAGCAGAGTCCCCTGCTTCAACCGGCAATGCGTCCATCAATCACAGCAGGCAGTTCAACGTCCCTTCCCTCAACCTGTCGCGCATGTCGCATGGGGGTCATTCCGGCGATGCACATGCAGATGGGGGGCCTGTGACAAGCACATGTAAGCGGGCGTGGGTGGGCCCCATGGGCGTTCAGGAGCGCACTTCGCTCTCTACCTCAGGCAGGGGCAAAACACATTCCAGGAAATGCCTGAGCTACAATATGACAACGGCCGCTTCACAGCTGCTTCACTGTCTGACTTGCCGCATGTCAATTCTCATTGCCTTGGGCAGAGGGCCTGTGTAGTACTTTGCCACCCCCACATACCGGCCCATGGTCTCGCCCTGACATGGTTTACCTGTTTCCGACTGAACCAATGGTGCGTGTGTGCATAGGGGCCCATGCACCACTGACCAGCACCTTCTCCAAAGGCGTCTCGCTGCACCTTGGGACAGAAACAGCGAGGCGAGGCTCTCGTATGGCCTTTCTGCAGGTGAGTGCAGGCAGGGGGGCAGCGGAAGGGAGGAAAAGGAGAGTGGGGCGGCAGAAGGCATCACCTTGGGGCAGATGCTTCGAGGCAAGGCTCTCGTATGGCCTTTCTGCAGGCGAGTGCAGGCAGGGGGGCTGCAGGAGGGAGGGATAGGAGAGTGGGGGAGCAGAAAACGTGGCATGAGGCAACACCTTGGGACAGACGCTGCGAGGCGAGGCTCTCGTGTGGCCTTCCTGCAGGTGAGTGCAGGCAACGGGGCAGCAAGAGGGAGGTGAAGGGGTGTGGGGCGGCAAGGAAAGGGTTAACAGGCAGGGCCCTGAAAGGGGCAGGGGCAACGTGGAGAGGGGCAGCGGGCAGCGGGCAGCGCGTGACAATGGCACGTTGTCAGTAACTTCATCCTTTCCTCGTTCCCTCTCCTACCCCCCCTCGCATCTGCAGTCCCCCTCAGACGTGCGGGCAGAGGCGGATCTGCACCACCTTGACGAGGCCTATCTCTTCAGCTGCAAGGCGGTGGCCTCACTGCTCCTGCTGCCCTTCCCACCTCTCCCCGTCCCCCCTCAGATGCATGATCAGAAGCGGATCTGCACCACCTAGACGAGGCCAGGCTTTGCAACTGCATGGCGCTTGCGCATTAGCAGCCAGCGTCATCCTTTGGTCCTGCTGCCCTCACCACCTCTCCTCCTCCTTGCAGTCCCTCTCACACATGCGGACAGAAGCAGACCTGCACCTGCACCACCTTGACAAGGTCATCCTCTTCAGCTGCAGGGCGGTAGCCCCACTGGTCTTGCTGCCCTCTCCCCCTTCCCTGCAGCCCCCCTCAGATGTGCGGACAGAGGCAGACCTGTACCACCTGGACGAGGCCATTTTGTGCAACTGCAAAAGCATGGTGGCGCATTGTCAGTCAATTTCATCCTTTATCGTCCTGCTGCATTCTCCCCCTCCTTGCAGTCCCCCTCAGATGTGCGGACAGAGGCGGATCTGCACCACCTGGATGAGGCCATCCTCTTCAGCTGCAGCGCTTGTGCGTCGCTCACCAAGGGCGCCAGGCTGGCGCTGGCAAGAGTGGCGACCCAAGCGTCATTTGAGGAGGGCAGCGTGCTGTGTCAGGCAGGGCGGCCTATGGACCGTGTGTTCTTCATCATCAATGGCCAGGTGAGGCTACGATCACAGTCTCACGAGGGGTTATCGTGAAGGTCCTATATGCGAGGTAAGGGACGGAGGGGAGTGGGTGCAGGCAAGGTGAGGATGACGACGTGCTGTATCAGGCAGGGCGGCATATGAACTATGCAGACAGACGCTGCATGATTTGTCTCTCTCTCTGCGGTGCAGAGCATGCGTGCATCTGTTGCATGCTAGCAAGGTGACACAGCCCACAGCCCTAGATACCTGCCAACAAGTGTAACCACCCATCACCATCACACCTGTACCTCACCGTGCAGGCGGAAGCGCGGTACGCGGGCGGTACAGTGCTAGCGCACGAGGAGGGGGACAGCATCGGAAGCTTCCTTGAGCCAGGCAGCTTGGACCCCCACACTCCTAGGTATGGCAAGCTTATTGTTAGCATCACCATCGGTGATAATCATTGTAGGGGAAGCAGACCTTGATTTTGAAGACTACTGGTGATGTCTAATAGTTTCTGACCCTCATGATCGTGCATGCTGATTGCAGGACACGCCAGGCGCTGACGCCCCTCGCCCCTCCTCGTGCGCGCTGGCCCTGCACTGTGGTCGCCACCAGCCCTCTGGAGTGTGCTGTCGTGACGCAGCAGCAGTGGGAGGAGGCAAGGCGCAGCGAGACGTACTGGGATGCACGACAGGTGGGTTCACAGGGTACTCAGGTTGGGCCGGTAGCAGTGGGAGGAGGCAAGGCGCAGCGAGACGTACTGGGACGCACGACAAGCGAGTTTGAAGGGCAGTTATACCGGGCTGGTAGGGGTTGCGGCTGTAGTGCAGCAGCAGTGGGAGGAAGCAAGGCGCAGCGAGATGTGTTGGTATGCGCGACAGGTGGGTTTGAGGAGAGCTGAGTATGGGCCGGTAGGGGCTGCAGCCGTAACGCAGCAGCAGTGAGCAGAGCCGGGGCGAAGTGGGACATACTGGCGGGTGAGTTTGATACAGCTCCAAGGTTGGCCCAGTAGGCCTACTCAGGACGGCAGCCCCCTAGGGACGACACAGATATCCAGCCGCAGCAGTCCTTCGCTCCTGTCACCTGAATGGTGTTGTTGTGCGCACTCGGATGCCCTGTATGTGCAGGTGCGCAGCTTTCTGGAGGATCTGCCTACCTTTGGCACGCTTACGCCGCAGCAGTTGCAGCAGCTGTCGCGCCTGGTGCGCACCATCAACTGCCACTGTGACTCGGTAAGTCCACCTGATGCCTAGAAAGCACAGTACCTAAAGAACCAGTCAAAATAGGAGTGTCAACGACTCACGCACGCGTTGGGGAGGGGCCAAAATCCACGCCTCAGTGCGCATCTCTGTCTTTCTTGCACTGCGACTCAGTGAGCCACACCTGATGCCTCGCGCCCTAAGGTCTATCTATGACCCCATCTGCGATTTCTTCCTTTGGCTCATTGGCCTTGAGGGTTTAAGCCTAGCGTGACAGCGCAGAGCCTTGGATCTGAGAGCTTCCAAATGCAAGTACAGCAAAATTGCAGCGCCTCTCTTGCAGCGCCTCCTGCGCCCCTCCGCATTGCTTGCGGCATCTAGCATATCCCCTGCTAACTCATCGTGATCTTTATTCATGCTCCCTCAGGTGATCTTCAACCAGGGGCAGGACTGCGACGACATGTTCCTGCTGCGCTCGGGCTTTGTGAGGCTGCTGAAGCGCCTTCCCATGGACTCACCCTCCAGAACAAAGTGAGTCCTGCTTGCTAAGACAATGCATGGTGCTCAAGGTAACATGTGTGTCTGGTACGTGTCTTGAACGGTATCTTGAACAAGGCCCCTGATGCCCTGTTTTGGCTTGCAAGACACGCTTCTTGAGCATTATCTGTATGTCGCCTGTGCAGGCTGAACAAGATGGCTGTAGAGTGCTCACAGCTGTCCAACCAGCTGCAGGTGCTGACGACGCCGCGCGGCAAGCTGCCTGCACGCTCCTCCTTGGTAAGGGCACTAAGCGCACACGATTCACACCGGTTTTGCAGCCTGTTACCTGAGTGCTTACTCAGGCACAGACTCTGTCAGTTAGTGCCCTATGCCGCATATGTCACGTGTTGTGTGTCCAGGTCTGTCCAAGAAGAAGCTACTGTGCGTCCAGCATGCTGTCCATGCCTGTTGACGTGTGCGTATGCCTTGCTTGCTGACTCACACAGTTTGGAGACGCTGCCCCGCGGGCGTCGGGCTCGGGGGCTGAGTCGCCGTCCGCACCCAACTCTGCTCATGGCCCATCCACGGGAGCAGCAGACAGCGATGTGTCTCCAACCAACCAGGTGCGAGTGAAAACGAGGCCAGGCAGTGCTTTGTGCCCTCAGGGCTGTCAAGTGGCGTACCCAGGCAAGGCCCCTCTGTAGCGTGCGCTTTGGGATGGGGAACAGCGCCATGTGTGGCTAGTGTGACAAATAAGCCTGCAGCTCTGCTGCAGTGCAACCCGCGTCACTACCTCAAGTGCAAGCAAGCGCGATCCCAAGCGCCACCCAACTCACCATCCGCCCTCCCTGCCCCTGACTTGGCCCTGCCTTGAGCACAGGCGTCATCACTCACAAAGCTGCCGCAGCTCAAGCAGAAGGCCTCGCCCCTCGGCACCTCCTTGCCGGCAGCGGCGAGCTCAGCTGGAGCGGCGGCGGCGATCGTGCGACCGAGCGTTGACGGCATGGGCGGTGGAGGCGGCGCCATCTCGCTAGACGGCATCGTCAGGCCGCGGCTGTCAGTGTTCGGCGCTGGGCCGAGTGCCGGCGGGGCTGCAACGCCGGACCGCAGGGAATCAGTCGGTGGCATGGGCGCCGCTGCGGGCGCATCTGTGCTCAGCCGCCATGCAGTCGGCAGCCCCTCGTCGCGCCACCCAGGTGCGGCGTGAGCGCAAGCCCCAACAACGTTGCAACAGCCGCAACAGTTGCAACAGCTGTGACCGTCTGCTATGGTTGGACATCCACATTGCGCTTGCCTTACACGCAGCGCAGCACCTGACAGGCCCTCCCCTCTTGCACCACCACACCACATGCTGCTGATGCAGGTTCGACTGACAGCATGTTCAACGGGGAGGACTTGGTCAAGCAACGCGCCTTCAGCAGCCGCACGCCATTCCTCATTGAGCGCTCCGCACCGGTAAGCGCCCGGGACCACGGAAACGGCTCCTTTTGCTGCATCACAAGTGCTAGGCAGAGGCGAAGGCCACAGAAAGGTGAAAGGCGCCTCAGGTGGGCCCAAACCATGCACTCATGTACATTCGCTGCAGCGGGCAGTGCCAGCATTGCAAGCCTGTTCAGAGCCTCTAGGTTGGATTCTGGGTGGCAGAAAGAGAGCTTGGGCATATGAACGGTTTTACAATTTGCAGGACATCACAAGTGGCGCATCATGGCCCGTCCTCAACCAGTGGACTCAGAGAAGGGCGCAGTGCTCCGACTGTTGTCAAGGTCACGGCTGCCGCCAGAACCTGGAGCTCATTCATTTTGCCTTCCCTTGCATCGGGTCTACCTGGGCGTGTTGCTGCGCAGGTGTACGTAGAGATGTCCAACATTTGCTCTGGCGCGCTGTTCGGCGAGTGCACGAGCGGCCGCAGGGTGCAGCGTGCGTACAGTGCGGTAGCGGACACGCGCGTCGAGGTCTTCCAACTGGTGGGTGCACAGTGCATTATGTTACATGCCCTATGTCACGAAACACGTGACAACTAGTCCCGCGATGTGAAACTAGTCCCGCGATGTGGGTGAAAGCGTGACAATGTGACAACCAACAGGCACATGACATGTACATAGTTCCTGTGCGTCAAAAACAGCTCATGACCAGTCGGTGACTGCTGACTACTGCGTTGTGTTTGTGAGGGAGCAGTGTGTCAACACTGCTGTGAGCATTTTGCGTTGAGGCCTTGCAGCTGGTGTGCACAGGCTTGAAGTGCTGGATTGCCGGACTTGAACCTTCAAGAAGCAGAGTAGGATCAGCAGTCAGATAGCCTGTTGCAATCCATTATCTCAAACCCGTTTCACAGGTGCGGTCTGAGATCAAGGCGCGAATGGGTGAGGCGATGATGTTCCTGTGGGCAGTCGATGCGAACAAGGAGAAGGGTGCGAGCGATGAGGCGGTCAGGTAAGCGGGGAGCAGGGAAGGGAAGGGGGGGAAAGGAGGAGGTAAGGGGCAGAGAATGGGCAGGGGAAGGGAGGGGAGGATGGAGGAGGCTGTGCGAAAACGATGAGGAGGCATGACTAGGAAGTTGAAGGGGGGCTGACGGGGTGCGAAAAGGGGTAGTGGAACCGCAACCTGCTCTTTCCAGAGAGAGCAGGGAGGCAAGTTGGACGGCACTGGGCAGACGACAATGACAGGCAAATAACCACACCAGTCCCTCAAGTTGGAGCTCAGCAACCCACACGGGACTACACTTCGGTTTGCACGCTGCTGCACCTAGGTCTCAACTGGAGAAGAACATGGAGTGGGAGCTGTACAAGCGCAAGCTGATGCAGGAGGTCTTTGCAAAGAAGCTGGCCAAGCGCCCCCTCTACCGCTGCTGACCAGGATGGCGATGCCCGGCTTCAATACCACAATTGTGTGAGCTTATGTGTGAAACCATGGGTCCACACTTCTGCAGTAAGAAGCTGCCCAGCTTCCGCCCGAGGCCTTCGTTTAAGAATTTGGCCAGTGATTTGCGTTGCCGCGCAGTTGTTGTACATGGCCGGCGGTGTTTGCAAGATGACTGGGAGTAGGCACAGAAACCAGCAGGCGCTTTTCTGTGCCCTGTGCTGTGGTGCACCTACCTCGCTTCCTTTGCCCCCATTGCCTCAGTACCCCATTCGCTAGCCCTGCGTGGCGCGACTTTGTAGGTAGGTTGGTCATTTAGTGCGCCACTACGGCGCACAGGTGCATGCGCAGGTTGTTCATGCCCCAATCAACGTGACACAATCAGATACTTACAAATTTCCAGGGCCTGGAAAGATCACTGTTTGCAGCCAGCTAGTTCATAGGGGCAAGGCACACCCTGTGTACTGCTAGTACTGCACAGTGGCCGTGTGCTGCGGTAGGCTACATCATGTAGCGTCATCACTCTTCAGCATCGAGCACCTACCTACCTACCTACCTATCTACCTACCTACCTAGCTACCTACCTAGCTACCTACCTACCTAGCTGCCTACCTAGCTAC
>JAWZTI010001360.1:2190-12631 GCA_039880955.1 Chlamydomonas urium | reverse complement strand
CTGCACTCAGTGACTGCTTCTCGCGGTGCGCGGCAGCCAGCTCGCTGTGCATGTCTTCAATGGTTGACTGTGTGGCAGGTGACGTGGGGAAAGGGGAGAGAGTAAAGGGGGTAAATGGCGGAAAGGAAGGGGAGAAAGGGTAGCGCTCAGCAACTGCTTCTTGCAATGGGCGGCGGCAAGGTCACTGTGCATGTCTTCAGTGGTTGACTGTGTGGTTGGTAGAGGGGGGAGAGCAGAGGGAAGGGTTGAGGGGCTACACGCATCAACTGCTTCTTGCCGTGAGCAGCGCCTTGCCATTTGTTTCAGTGTTTGATCGAGGCAGGTGCGCGTGGGGCAGAGAAGTAGGGCTGCGTTCAGCACCCTTCACTTTATTTCTGCCTGATTATGCTCAATCATTGGTACTATGCAGCCACCCTCAAAGTTCACGCAGCCCACATTCCAGCCCCACATGACCCCCGTCATATGCGTAATGTGACAAAACTCACCTTGAGCCTGCCAATCTCCATGATCGGGTCTGCGCCCTGTGCCAGCGTCTCAAGCTCGGAATCGGAGAGAGCATCTTCCGCGTCGTCAGCGGCGCCCGGTCCCCCTTGACCATCCGTAGCACTTGCATCTGCCACAGGAAGGTGGACATGCATGTGACATGTTTCAAGCATGATAAATCAGGTCATGTTCGTGTGGGTCCCCGGTTCCATTTCAAGTCAAGGCTGCGCCAGGGCGTTGTGTGGCTGGGGAGTGGTGAGGATTGTGACCTTGGCTGGGGAATGATGAGGATTATGACCTTGGCATGCTGTGGCTGGAAATTGAAAGAATCATGACCCTGGCGATGTTTGGCTGAAAAGTGAGGATGCTAGAGTGAGTAAAGAAGACCGCGCGAACACCGCCCCCTGCCTTTAAAGGCTTCAACCAGCGTGCCCAAAGTTGCACCTTGCGCAATGCTGCTAAACTACTATTTCATCCCTTGCCTTCCCGTACCCCACCTTTTCAAGCCGCAGCTGCCACCTTTTGCGTAAGCAGGGAACTGAACATGTTGAACCCAGAGCCAGTCTGCAGAGCACGCACCTGACTTGAACTTGAGCTGTCGCTCCAGCAGCTGCACCTTGTGCGTCATGCTGCTGAACTGCTCCTTGTACTCAGTGACAGTTTTCTTCAGCGTCTTGCACTGGTCGCGAAGGTCCGCCAGCTCCTGCACCTCGATCGCCCGGTCCTCCTCCCACTCCTGGCGAATCTGCAGGCACAATGTTTTCAAACGGATTCAAACATACCTCATCAACACTTCTTCTCGTGTTCACAGCGTTAGGAGCGAGAGTGGTGGGGGTGGCAGCGATATCAGCGGCAGCACAGCACGCTGCGCAGCGGCTGTGGCGGTGACAGCTAGAGCATGGACAGCAGCAAAGGTGGCAGTGGCTTGCAGCTGGAGAGGTACGCCATCTTGCAGACCGTAGGGCACATTCCTACCACTGTCAAAGGCAAGAGCAACACAGTCACCCTTGTAAAGATCCTTTGTGACTTGTGCCAGGCAACACAGCCACCCTTGTAACAATCCTATGTAATTTGTGCCAGGCAAGAGCAACACAGCCACCCTTGTAACAATCCTGTGTAATCCGTGCCAGGCAAGAACAACACAGCCACCCTTGAAACAATCCTGTGTAATTTGTGCCAGGCAAGAGCAACACAGCCACCCTTGCAGTGATCCTGTGTAATCCGTGCCGCAAGAACAACACAGCCACCCTCATAACGGCCCTGCTAACCCCATGCAAGCGCTCACCTGCTGCACTTGCGTCTCCACCGCCTCTGCCACGGTGCGCTGCCAGTGCGCCCTCAGCGCAGCTCCCACTCCCGTTGGGTCGGGCTTGTCCTCCTTCAGCATCTCGTCCCCTAGGTCCAGCTGCTCTGCGTCAACGTGGTCCTGGTGGAGGTGCGGCGCCCTGCAGCAGGCAGAGAGGGCATCGTTAGCAGCGTATAGTTGGTGCTTATGAATGGTACACATGGCGTCGTTTCCCATGCTTAAACTTATGATCCAACAGAACTTAGCCTTCTTTTCCTTCAACTTTCCTCATATAATTTCTCGACCCTTTTCTTTCCTTTCCCTTTCATTCCTTTTCCTTTCTTCTCCGTACCCTTTCGTTCCTTCTCTTTTCTTCCTTTTTCTGCGCTTTCCTTGCGCGCCTTGCGCAGCCCTCCTCACCTCTCTGTCATGACGGTGTGCACCCAGCTCCTGAGCCCTTTCAACACCTCGTTCCTCTCCATCAGCCGCTGCTGGTGGGCCTCCACGCTCGCCTTGACCGTAATTGCAGACCGCCAGTTCCTGAGGGAAGGAACAAGGGCAAAGCCATTGCATGCTAATCACGGCAAAGCAATTGACATTTGGAGTGGCTCTGTCACTGCAATCGCCAGTTCCTGAGGGCAGGAGCAGCGTCATAGCCATTGCACATGCTGAACACGGCAAAGGCAAGCGGCATTGAAAAGGCTTCCTCACTGCAGACCGCCAGTTCCTGAGGGAAGGAACAAGGGCAAAGCCACTGCATGCTCAAAACGACAGAAACAAGCATCACTTGGAAGGCTCCCTTGTTGATGATGCCAGTTCCTGAGGGCGCGAGCAAAGTCAAAGCCGTGGCATGCTAAACGTAGCAAAAACAAGCGGCATTGAAAAATGCTCTATCACTGATGCTGCCGGTTGCGAAAAGAAGGGCATCACCTGCACTGTGCTCGCCCGCAGCAGGTGCACCTTCCCATGGGAACCCCCAAACCTAGCGCCCATACGCTCACCCCCTGTTAACCCTCCCACACCTGCTAGACCCGTCCACACCTGTTGCGCATAAACGCTGGCAGCTGCTGCATCAGCGCCTCCCCCTCCTCGGTCGCCTCATGCACCGCTGCCGACCTGGCGCGCAAGTACATGCCCGCTCCGAGACCGGTCCCCAGGCCCCCGCCTGCTCCGAGACCAGAGACGCTGACTGCCACGTCATCATCGTCGTCATGCGACTGCAGGCGCTGTGCTGTCGTGATGCGTGAGCCGTCTGCGTTTCGCGCCACCTGCAGCAGGGCATCACAGGGGGAGGGGGGCAGTGTGGGGACAAGGTTTGAAGGCGCTCGCTGTCGTAAAGTGCGAGCCGTCCGCGTTTCACGCCTTTTGAAGTATGGGACCATGTAGATCAGGGGGGGNGGTGGTGGCTGAGTTGCTGTTATGCTAGGCCAGTGTCAGTTATCAGTGCTCATAGCCGTCTGTGTTTTGTGCCACCTACAACAGAAGATCACAGGGGAGGAAAAGGCAGCAGTGGAAGCAAGTCAGGAAACACAGGGGAGGGACGCGAAAGCAGAAGCTTGGTACATTGGGGCCCAGAAACACAGGGGGAGACGGCAGAAGCGGAAGCCGGATGGGCGGGTGGTGAGAAACACCGAGGAGGAAAGCACAAGCAGCAGCAGGGGAGGTGGGGGCCGGGCTCTTACAACGCTGGATCAGTCTGTCGTTAGTGCTGGGAGCCGGCTGCGTTCCTTGCAACCTGCAGCAGGGCATCGCAGGGGGGGAAGGAAGGTGGTGGCTGAGTTGCTGTCATGCTCGTCCAGTGTCAGTGGCCAGTGCCGGAAACCGTCTGTGTTTTGTGCCACCTGCAGCTGGGAAACAAAGGGGAGGAAGGCTGCGACAGAGGCAGGGGAGTTTGTGGCCGAGTTTTGAAGACGCTAGGTCAGCCTGGTGTTTGCTCTCAACGTTGTCGTCATCCACTGCACCAGTGGGTGATCCCACTAAGGCAACAGCAACAGCTGGACTCCCAAGCCCACTCCAACCCAACCCCCTGACCTGCGCACACACTTGCATCCCGAACCTGCACACGTACTTGCATCCCGAACCTGCGCACGCACTTGCATCCCAAACCTGCGCACGCACTTGCATCCCGAACTTGCGCACGCACGTGCATTCCGAACCTGCGCACGCACGTGCATCCCGAACCTGCGCACGCACGTGCATCCTGAACCTGCGNGCGCACACACTTGCATCCCGAACCTGCGCACGCACTTGCATCCCGAACTTGCGCACGCACTTGCATCCCGAACCTGCACACGCACGTGCATCCCGAACCTGCGCACACACTTGCATCCTGAACCTGCGCACGCAGGTGCATCCCGAACCTGCGCACACACTTTTATCCCGAACCTGCGCACCCACTTTTATCCCGAAAGTTCTCGTCTTCATCGTCATTCATTGCACCAGTGAATAACCCCACACAGGCGGACGACTGCACCCCCAACTGGCCCCCCAGACCGTTGATATCCTCACACCCCCGGCGCTGTCCTTGTCATCGTCCAATGCGCCAGTGGGTGGCCCCACTGAGGCGGATTGAATCCCAACCCCACTGCACAAGTGGGATCACCCACTGGTGCAGTGGATGACAGCGATGAAAGCGTTGGGGAGTTGAGTGTGTGCACGGGGCAGGGGGCGAAGAGGGTCTTGGTGGCACCAACACAGGGGGGCACCAACACGGNAAAGTCCAGGTGTCGGATGGGCGCACCTCGGCCCTCCCTTGCCCCATACACACGCTCACCTCCCCAACGCTCTCATCGTCTTCATCCACTCCGCAAGCGGGCGGTCCCACTTGTGCACATCTCATCCCCAGCCTGCCCCGCACACACGCTCACCTCCCCAACGCTCTCATCGTCGTTGTCCAATGTGCCGGTGGGTGGTCCCACTGAGGCAGGCACTATACACATAGACCTCCTCCCACCACCCAACCCAATCCCCCTACCCCCTACACAAACTCACCTCCCCAACGCTCTCATCATCATCGTCCACTCCGCCAGTAGGCGGCCCCACTGAGGCAGAGGAGGCCGGCCGCTTGCCTGCCCTGCTGCCCGGCCTGGCACCACTCACTGACGACCGTGCCTTGGGGTCATCCCCGACAGACCGCCTCCCTGCACCAGCAAAAGACAGGCGCACAAGTGTGAACGTATGTGTGACACAATGCTTTAAGACCCTATTCCCAGTGGTCGGATTGGGCCGATTGAACAAAGTGTGCTGCTTCATGCATGCACCATTTGCGAAGATCGTGACAGCGTTGGGATCGCGCTGCGCAGACTTTGCAGATGGGGAAACGGGTTGAACGTGTCCGCTTGTGTTCAATGTGGGGGATCCCGCCGAAGTGGATGGAATGAATACAATCGGGGTCACCGGCACACACTGGAAATGGGGTCTAAGGTAGGGGTCTGTGAATTCCCCCTTGTGGCACCTGAGGGACTGTGGCACCTGAGGGATCATGGCACCTGAGGGATTGTGGCACCTGAGTGATCATGGCCTGTACAGCTTCTGACTCACCAACTGACCTATCAGTCTACCCACGCTGCTGATCGTACGAGGCTAACCACACTTGCCCGCTTGACGCACTTGCTGGCCCAGGTGTCGTGTCTGGTGCAGGCAAGCTCTGCGCTCACACAACCGCCACCCCACAGCCCACTCTTCTGAGCCTGACCAATAAAACCGACCACTGCGCATCACTCGGGCGGCTGCATGTCACACGCCCGTAACAACCCTCCTCCCCCAGTATTGAGCATGACGCCTGCTGCGTTTCTTTCAATCTGCATGCCCACCGCTCTCTAACATGGTGGTCTGCATGGCCAGTGGGCCGGGCGAGGCACGGCTGACCCCCACCATGCTACATGCTGACAGACCTCTGCTGCATGGGCCCCTTACCATCAGAGGCAGGGTGCGGCACCCTGGTGCCTGCTGCTTTCAGCCTGGTATAGGAAGGCTCCGGGCCCAAGCGCTGCTCCCGGGGACTCTTGAATGTTGTGCTCAGCTCCTTCTTCAGGCTGTCACCCAAGCTGGTCGACTTTTGAAGGGACGGCTTGAGAGCCGGCTTTAGCTCTGACATCTCGCGGCGTTAAGTGTCCTCACGATGCTCCATGCATGGGTGCCATTGCCATGGGTACCTCGCGCAACAGTTGGTCGCGCGCGGCCCGCCCAGAGCCCCTGGTAAACAGCTGCACGCAGTGGCTGTGTATATTTGCGCTGCAGCTGCGCCTTCCACTACCTGCAACAACCGCCACCTCAGTCCGCTAAGTTCGAAGGCTCCACACTTGCAAGACGTGCTAAGACCAGGGGCCCAGACGTACCAGCCAAACACCGTGCCCAGCTCTGCAGTTGGTTTCACTGAGGGCTGTAACATCGTGAAACAGTTTGCTCGCAACAACATCGTGCGTTGCAGCACATCCTCACAGAGGGTGAGTTGCAACCCAACGAGGCGGAGAACAAATAGATGAAAGCTACTTGAAGTACGAACTTTAACCATGCATGATGAGTATCATGCAAATGCTACAGCGCTAGGTGTAAAGGTAATCAACATCCAGCACATTGCATTGCATTGCAATTGGTGGTGCCCAGATGGTACAGAAAACCTCTGTATTCGCTGCTGCTATGTACACATGCACCTTATTGAATGATGGTATGACTGTCACACACTTGCAGCAAGCGGTGGCAAGTCCCTTGCAGGAGAGCGATCACTGCTGCGTGGCCAGCTTCTGCCAGATGGGACGAGTGGAGATCTTCTCCCACCACGCCTTGACATTGGGGCGCTTGTCGATGGGCTCGCTGATCTTGGCCATGTGGATGAGGGCCCATGTGTAGGGCAGGTGGCTCAGGTCTGCCAGGCTGAACTCGGAGCCAGCCAGGTAAGGCGACTGCTTCAGGCGCGCCTCATACACGTCCAGCACCTGGATTTGGACGCGGGGGAAGGCGGAGAGAAAAGCAGCAAAGGCATCCATCAGCAGCAGCTTCAAGACACCTTGGCACTGCTGACCCGGCAGCAAGCTCTACAGATGCTGCAAGAGGTATGCATCTGCTGTGAAGATGCGCTGACAGGCAACAGTAGCTCCAGTTCAGGCAGGTGACTGGACCCCAGCTGTGCAGCTCTCACCTTCTCCAGCTGCTCCAGCTTGGCTGTCACCACAGCCTCGTCAGTCACGCCACCGAACCAGGGCTTAAACACCTTCTCGCCCACAATGACGCTCACGGCGGGGTTGAAGTTCTGGGCCTCAACCTAAGGACAGGGTTTGCAAGATTGGGGGAGTAAGCGAGAGTGGGGCGCAGGAGGAAGCTCAACATGTGCGGTACGTTGTAACTTTCTCAAACGAGAACGGCAAAACATGCGCTTGCCTGA
Source organism: Chlamydomonas urium (assembly GCA_039880955.1). Lineage (NCBI taxonomy): Eukaryota > Viridiplantae > Chlorophyta > Chlorophyceae > Chlamydomonadales > Chlamydomonadaceae > Chlamydomonas > Chlamydomonas urium. The sequence goes on along the minus strand of JAWZTI010001360.1, from coordinate 5,483 downwards.
CTGACAAAAGATGCTTGAACAGGCCAGCACAGAATTGTCGTTGCAGGCAGGCGCTATGAGTCAGGGACCCTGACCATCAAGCCTGTGCTTACCTCCAGCCAGGTCTCCGTGAGTGCCTGCTGCGCCAGGTCCTTGCCCACCAGGTCGGTGCCCTGGTCAGCCCACTTCTTAGCAATGTAGCGGATGATGGCGCGGCTCTCAAAGACCTGCACGTCGCCGTCCACCAGCACGGGAATCTGGCCGAAAGGCTGTAAGGAGAGGGGGGAGGGGTCAGGTTGAGGGCAACATTAGTTTCCAGTTTTCACAACACCGCGGGCAGTTGTGCGCCTGAGCTGTCTGTGCAGGCCCTGCACAAGCTGACCATGATCCCCAGAGGAGAACAATTGGCTACAAGGCAGCTGCACATGCTCACCTGCTTGGCCAAGAAGTCGGGCAGCTTGTGCTCGCCCTTCGACAGGTCCACCACAACCAGCTCATAGGGCACGCCCTTCTCCTCGAGAACGGTGCGCACGCGGCGCGTGCAGGTGGACATGGGCATGCCGTAGAGCGTCACAGGTGCCATGACTAGTGGGTTTAGTGCACAAAGGCTCCGAGGTGGATGGTTTGAGCGCACAGAATGCCTTATCTGCTGCAGCGCTCAGGGGCTTTTATATGCGGTGTGCACAGCATCACGCGTTGCAAAGCGACCACGTTGCGCCAGGTGCCAACGCGATGCACCTTCGCGAATGCACCTTCGCTAATGCACCTTCGCGAATGCACCTTCGCGAGGACGCCGCCAACAGCGCGTTGCCATCTTGTGTCCTGTGCATCGTGGCAAGCAGCAGAACCTTTGGGGATGCTCCTGACTTGCAACAGCTTATTGCACTCCACAACCGGCCTAAGCAGAAGGCAGGCGCTCATTGCTGGTACCCACAGCAGCACTCAGTGGCTATATGTTGCTCAAGCCTTACGGCTGACCTCCTCAGTGGGTATTGCTGCAGGCCGCGCATGGATGGTGCTGCTGCATGTTGTGTGGCATGTCAGGCCCAGACCTGCAGCAGGGCAGTATGCTGCAATGGGTAGCCCTGGCTGAGCAACCTTCATCGTAGATCTCAACACATTTATGAATGAGGAAGCAGGCGCAGTAATGATGCATGCATCGCAGGGGGCAGTCTTGCTCAAACACAAACACACAAGCTGAAGCGCGGCAATTCGCCACAATAATGTTGTGACAACATTAATGGTTCAAAGGCTGAGCACGTCGCTTTATTACAGGCAGTGTCGAGGCAGCTGCCATCTCGATACTCTGTCGCGTTGGCACCACCAACCTGACAGCGGCCACATATTTGCTTTGTTGGGTGCTTTTGTAAGCCTCCTTTCCTTGCTTGCTTTATTGACCGTGGAGCCCCCCAGCTGGACTGTCAGAGACACGGCGGCGTGGGGTGAGAAATGAACCAAGGGACGCCTTTCTGGAGTGACACCCAGGTGTAGTGCATCTATTGATGTACATGTGCTGACTAGATCACATCGCGTAGAATGAAGAGATGAGCTCCAGGAACTGCTCTTGTGTGATGTAGCCGGTGCCCCTGGGGTCAACCTGGGGGGGCGTCGGGCAGGGAGGGGTGGTGTGTTTTACAGTTGTTTAGGGCGCCGCGAGGGCGCATACAACCCCTGTCCCAAATGGGCCAGGATTTACAGGCTCATGACCGAAAGTGGCTCGAAGGCCTTCCCCGCATGCAGGGCACCCGAAGTCTAGAAACCATAACCGAAACAGGATCCTTCCGCAATGGGAATCGAACACGTGACCTCTGGAAAAGTACCAGGGTACTTCTGCCCTCTCTAGCAGTTTAACGTCGTGCTGAGGACCTGAGGGGTAGGGGACGTTCAGCATAGGGTGGCTAGGGGAAATGCAGTCCTACGCTCTGCAATCTACTGCAATTGCAGTGCGCATTGCAATGCGCAGCCACCACGTGATGTTTGCGCCAACCTACCATGTCTTTGCCCGCCCTTGACCACAACCTGTCGCCAGATGTTGCGTGATAGACCTTCCGGCCAACCTCCACCTTCACATCCACACCACTGCCGCAGCGGATACGAGTCATGTTTAACGCCCCCTTTCCCCCCCTGCAACGAGCCGCCTACGCGCCTCACCGTCGCTCACACTTCATTGTACTCGTCCTCCGTCAGTGGCAGCCCCCCGCTGGGATTGGTCATGGCGTGGTGCAGCTGGTCCCGCGTCATTCCGCCCTGTTGCCCCCTAGAAATATTCCTGCGGTACAGAGTGGCGGTAGCAAGGACCAGACTGCTTACACACTCGCACAGTCTGAGACCCACACATCCCCCAGTCTCCTGTACACCTGTGTGAACCCCTGCCAGGATCGCAGCCCTCGTCCTGTCATTGTTGCTGCCAGTGCACACTTATGTCAACCCCACACTTTCACCATCCTCACTCTTGCCTGTACGCATGTGTGAGCCCCCACGCTGGGGCCCTGCTCCCAAAAGGCACAACAATGTCGCTCTCATCCACTGATTGACGATGCCAGTGCATTTTCTGCAAAACCCACACTTCCTCACACGTCCACCCACACTTGCCTGTACACATGTGTGAACTCCTGCTCCAGAGGGTACAGCAGCGCAGCCCTCATCCAGTCGTTGTCGCTGATCGTTGTCCGCTTTGGGTCATAGTACGGCAGCATCGCATCGCCTTCCTGATCGGAGTGCTTGAGACCGAGCGCGTGACCCAGTTCAGGGATGAGCACTGGAAGCAGGTTGAAGCTGGGGTAGGTATGCTTGTCGCTGGGGTGGGTACGAAGCTGCTGGCCCTGCAGCAGCCACAGCTGTTTGGTGCGACGCAAAGGTGGTGGGAGGCAAGCAGAAATTGGATTAGCTTGGCATCGCCTTGCGCAATGCGTGGCAGGTAGAAGCTGGGGTAACAGGCGCGTAGCTAACAGTGATCTTAAAACTGCTGACCCCGTTGCAGATTTTGCATTCTCTTCAACCCTGATGCATCCATTCGGACCATCCATATGGACCTTCTCTTTGTAAACGCCAGCGACCTTACTTCTCGACTCTCCTCGCACCTTACTTAAAACTGCTGTTAAACTGCTAGAGAGGGCAGATGTACCCTGGTACTTTTCCAGAGGCCACGAGTTCGATTCCCATTGCGGAAGGAGTTTGTTTCGGTTATGGTTTCTAGACTTCGGGTGCCCTGCTTGCAGGGAAGGCCTTCGAGCCACTTTCGGTCATGAGCCTGTAAATCCTGGCCCATTTGGGACAGGGGTTGTATGCGCCCTCGCGGTGCCCTAAACAACTGT
>JAWZTI010001359.1:3476-14344 GCA_039880955.1 Chlamydomonas urium | reverse complement strand
GCGCAGGGAAGAGGAGGGAAGCGCAGGGAAGAGGAGGGAAGTGCAGGGAAGATGAGGGAAGCGCAGGGAAGAGGAGGGAGGAGGGGGAGTTGAGTTTGAAGCAGGTTGAGCATGGCAAGGAAGGTTGCGCAAACAATGGTCGACGCTTGTAGGGGGCCTAATTAGGCCCTGCTGCTCATGCGTGAGACTCTTTTTAGCGTTGCTTCCAAGCCTCCTAAGCTGTCGTTACCGGCCACTCCCTCCCGCCCGCTGCGCCCTGAGCCCTCCAGCGCGTCTTAATCAGCCCCCCCCAAAATGAGCCCCCCCTTCCCTACCTGAACACGCCGCCACTGCCCAGCACTACCCTTGCCTAGGTGGTACTTCTTCCTTGCTTGCCTGATGGAGCAGTGTGGGGCACTACACTCGTGAACGTGTCGCCGCCGCCCAGCACGTAGCCCATGTGAGACCCTGAGTGCCTTGCTATACAACCCACTTACCTGCCCGCCCCCACCCACCTGAGCTCGCCGCCACCGCTCCGAGTCCTCATCGATAATCGGCCCCGCATCGTCAAAGTGTGACTCAGGCTGCAGGGCAGGGGAGAGGGCAATAGGAAAATAGTCAAAACGCCAATCAGGCTGCATGGCAGGGAGAGGGCGACAGAGCATCGTCAAAGCGTGACTCAGGCTGCAGGGCAGGGTAAGAGCACTGCCGCACTGTCAAAGCGTGGCTCGGGCTGCAGGGCAGGGAGGGAAAGGCGCAACAGTGGACGCCGTCATGGATGAAAACCGGCCTTGGAGGTCACCCATCAGCAGACCTGCTCGTACCATCAGCACCGGTGTCCATCCCCACCACCGCCCAACGTGGGAGCGTAAACGCCCCTCACCTGTAACGATGAACGTTAACGCGGTAACGCCCCGCACCTGTGGCGGGGAACCCTGCTCAGCAACCTCCCCAATGCCCCCCCACACCCACCATCATGCCAACCCCAACCCTGCCCGCCGCCGCCCTTCCCCTCTGCCCACCTCCCTGCACCTGCTGCTCAATCTCTCACGCCCTCCTGCCCCTCACCTGTGGCGGTGCGCCCCCTGCCCCGTCCCTGCCCCCTACCTGCGTCAGCGCCCCCCTACCACCTCCTTCCTTGTTCCCCCACTACCCACCTCCCTGCCTGACCTCTTGGCCCTGCCTGCCCCTCACCTGCGGTGGTGCTCCACTCAATAGATTCATCAGCTCAGCTTCTGTGAAGGGGAACTCTGCCGACGCCGCGCTGCCCTGGCTGCCGCCGCTGCCCTCCACCCCTGCCCCTGCCCCTGCCCCCGCTCCTGCTGCTGCTGCTGCTGCCGCTGCCCCTGTTGCGGTGGCCATGCCCTCATCGCCTGTCGCCTCGCGTAAGAAGGCCTGTGCGTCTGCATGGAACTGCCTCAGCCGCTGCAGCTGCTCGGGGGGGAACTGAAGGTGCTGCACAAAGCAGAGCACACAGGAAGAGCAGCGAGGAATGGGTGAAAATCCATCCGCCACCATGTTCCTGTTTCACTGCAGTCTCCACTTGTCAAGCGGATACCAGTAGCTCAGGAGGGGCACATTGCAGTCGCAGCTGTAGCGTCACGCCATGGCTTTATTGAGTTTGAGTGCCTCTCGGGCTTTGGGAGGCATGTCACAGCAGCGTACCGCAATAACGTACCTGGCATGTGGAGAAGAGCGTTGCACCTGTGCGCCAGAAGTCGAGGTTCGTGTGGCGGGCCTGTGTGGGGTGGAAGCAACCAGGAAGGTGTGCAGTGAGGCCCAACACAGGCAGGTGTGCGCAGCAACGTTGTTGTTGTTCATTCGATGCAGTCACAACTTGTCACGCTTGGTTGTCACATTGTCATGCTTTCACCCACATCGCGGGTCTAGTTTTAGTTTTCATCCGATGCAACTCCATGCACAGATGCTGATTGGTCATTCAAGCCCAGCTGAACATGCCTACACGCATGCCCACAGAAGGGGATGGCCATTGTCCATGGGAGTGACGCACGCCTCCTCATCCCAGTGGGACTGACACCATTGCTTAACAACACCGCCTTGCCTTCAGCAGCTGGTGCACGCGCGCCACGACAGGGAACAACGCTGACAGCTCCTGCTGCGCTGAGTCGCCCAACGGCACTGCACACACGAGCTGGGTGAGCGCTGCGACACCGGCCTTGTGCGTCTGGCGCTTCTCAAGCTGCTGCAGCAGCTCGGTGCGTTGCGTGTCTGGCAGCGGCATGAGCTCCAGGCCAAGACTGTCGCTCGTGTTGCGTTGTGCAACAACGCAAGCCTCTGCACATCCCCCACACTTGGCAACCTCCCAAGAAGGCACCACAAAAGTTTGAGCTCAGAATGCAAGCTCCATGCATGTATTGTGCGTTACACACATGACCGTGTAGCAAATAAAGGCCCAAGACAAGCCGCCGGCACCGCCTCCAAAGGAAAAAGGCTGTGCAAAAACTGAGGCAGAAGTCTCTTTGCCTTCCCCCTAAGCAGCGGTGGGCTACAGGCAGCATGTAATATATCCTTGAGCACATGCAGCTGGATGGCAGAGTGCCACGCAGCCGGCAACCCACAGACGCACCCTGCTGAGCGGTGTGCCTGTGGTCAGTGCAGCGTAAAGAAGAGAGGTGCACGCCCGTTGAAAAAGGGCACATCAGCCTCCATCCTGCTGCCGCGGCTGCTGGGCTGCATGCTCTCGGGCGGTGTGCACCAGGGTGTGGCGCGAGGGTGAACAGCAGTGTGGAGCTAAGGTGTGGAGAAGCAGCTGCAGTGCGCCATCCGCTGGCGGTGGCGCTGGAGCTGCGCTGTGGGCCGCGAGAGCTGTTTACTTGATCTCACGGTGCAGAGTGTAACGCCCTGAAGCGGGCAGGTGCAGGAGGGCAGACAGGTCAGCACGCGACAGGCTCCTGCCCGGAACTACATTCGCTTATTCCTTGAATGCATGGGCATGCCTGTCACGCGCGGATGGTGTACATGTCATTCTGACGCACCCATCAGCCCACCAATGCTGCTGTCAATGTCCCATGTACAGCTATGCGTTTGCCAACCTGCAGAACACTCACTCAGGTTTGGGTTGTACTTCATAAGCTCCAGGCGCTCAGGGGTGTTCTTGCGGTTCTGCGGTGCACAGCATGCATGGATACGGCTGGACAAAGATGCATGCCGTGATGTGCTGGCCTGATGTTTCTCATTGCCCATGCATGGCAGGCACAGCTGCACCGCTGACCATCCTGCACATGCGGCACTTCCGTTCCACATTCTGACCTGCTGCGAGGGCTATCCCAATCCGGCGCAACATGCTGCGCTGCGCTGTTTGCCTGTCTCCAGCGCGGCTATGCGGCGGCCACACTCGTCGAGTGGCCCTGGGCTCGCACCTTCTGAGAGCAGTAGCGGGAAGGGGTGGCGCCCTCGCCCTTGGACTCGGTGCACTCCAGGGTCACAATGATGCGCACACCCTGAGCGTGCATGCACAGCACACAGGGTCAGATGCATGGCACAGCCACAAGCCACACGAGCTCCGCCGCCGCCAATCTGCGCTGCTTCTCGCCTTCTTCTTTGCCATGGTGACAACCATGCGGGTGGCGGTGCTGGTGGGAGCGGGCGCAGCGGCCACGCGGTAGCTCAGCGTGGAGCCCAGGAACGGGTTCTTGATGGCCGAAGAAGGCCCGGTCCTCACGAGCGACTGCATTTTCGAGGTGGGGCGCTGCGGTGCACAGGGGCCTCCTTGTGCGCAGGTCTCACCAGATAAGCTGGTGTGGACGAAATGTATGAGAGTGGAAAAGCAGCGGAGCAAGAACCGCTGCAGACGCACAGATTGTCCCGCGCTGCTACTCAGAGAGTCGCAGCATACATGTGGCTGCAGCTTGAGCCAGCAGCCGAACCGTGAGCTCAAAGACCCTTCCTCAGCAGCAGCTCATCAGCGCAGCCCATGCAGCGGGTCTACGCCCTCACGCCCTCTGACTTTGTGTTGCTAGTGCTGCTGGCCATCGTGGTGGGCTACATCCTGCCAAGGCACGTTGATCTGGGTTTCCAGAACCGCCTTCCTCCCTGGCCTTCCAAACAGCATGCAGCCATCAGCACATCTCACCACGCCCTGCCATGTGTCACGATGAATGCAGGAAGCTGCTGAGCTGGTGGCGCAGGTCGCAGCAGGCAGCAGCGACGGCATCCAAGCAGGCGTGAAAGGCGCAACAGTGTTCGCAGGCAGCGTGCGCCCACACATCCGCCAACGGCCCTATTTCCCCAGCAGACAAGCTACCTGCAACGCCAGCAGCGCTTTGCTCCGGCATTCCGCAGAGCTCAACGACGTTCAGGGCACTGAGCAGCAGGCAAATCAGCCACTTGGCGGAGCAGGCCAGATGACAGACCAGGAGCCTACCTGGTAACTCATCCACCCACCCATTTTCCAGCCACGCGGGAGAGCAACTTGGCCGCCAGCTCACAGGTCTTCCTGCTCAACCAACTATTTGCCCAAATACCAGCCACGTGGGAGAGTGACACACTCGCCAGCTCGCACGCCTAACCAACCGCCCATTTACGAGCCACGTTGGGGCATAACACAGCCGCCAGCCTTCTGACCTGCTCGCTCAGCCATATATTCGCCCATTCGCACGCCCGTTGCTGACATCAAGGCACTTGTGGTGCAATGCGGGCAGCTTCAGGCCGGGGGTCGCGTGTGGGGCCCAGCCCGGTGGCGTGGCGGCAGCAGCAGCAGCTTCAGGAGCTGGAGGCAGCGGTGTGGGAGATGCCGGCACACGACAGCCTGGCATCCCACATACGGGTGAGTGTGAGGGCGTTTTGGGACCAATCAGTGGTGAGCACCAAGAGCTTGTGCAAGCGGGTGCGAGAGGGAGGTTGAGACGCGGGCTAGTGTGCACAGCTAAGTACTGGTGAGATCGATGCTGCGGTTGATCTGCTCATTCTGCTGCTGCTGCTGCTGCTGCTTCCCTCAGACGCGCCTGGACACGCTGCTGGGCTGCCTACACCCCGATCTAGACCCTGATCTCCAACCCCAAGCGCCAACCTTGGATGTGATCAGCCACACTGATCGCCCTGCAGCATGGTCTGATGCCAGGGCTGCCCCGGAGCTACAGGGAAGCTGTACCCCGGGGCAACAGTCAGCACTGGTTGAGTCCAAAGGCAAGGCTCTGCCTGTGTCTGAGGCACAAGGCGGCAGAGAGTCGGGCAGGGCAAGCATGTTGGTTGGTAGCGATGATGGCGGCGAGGGCAGGAGGGCGAGCGAGTCCAGGAGGGCAAAAGTGCCAATGGGGAGTGATGACAGCAGCGAGCTGCTGGACAGCTGCAGCGAGGGTAGGAGGGCGAGCGAGCCGATGGGGAGTGATGACGGCAGCGAGCTGCTGGACAGCTGCAGCGAGGGTAGGAGGGCGAGCGAGCCGATGGGGAGTGATGACGGCAGCGAGCTGCTGGACAGCTGCAGCGAGGCTAGCGCCAGCGATTTCGACGAGGGTGAGAAGGCTCGCCAGGATGCTCAGGCGCGGAGGGAGCATGCCCATGCACGCCTGTGCCTGCACCTGCAGTCCTTGCTGCTTGACATCACTACCACTACCACCGCCACCACCACCACCACCACCGCTGCCACCACCAACATCAATATGAGCATAACTAGTACTGGCGCCGTCGCCTCCAAACCTAACCTTACAACCCCAACTACCGCCACCACCACTGGCGCTGGCACTGGCGCTGGCACCGGCGCTGGCGTTGACACTGGCCCAATCAGGGCTGCGACTATCACAGGCACAGCTGAGGCCTCCCAAACACTGCCCGGCAAGGTTACTGCTACCAACGCCCAAGGGCAGCGGCAGCTTCGACCAGAGGCCCACTTTGCCGCGGCATTCCTTCACGCCGCGCTGCTGCTGAGCTGGCGGTCCGTCAGACAGCTGCCGGGAAGCTGCATCGACGACCTGGCGGCGCCTTCCACCTGGCTGCTGGCCACGCCTGCGTTTGCGGCCGCTGTTAAGGCGCTGGGGGCTGAGGCCGTCACGCTGGAGGTACTAAGCTTAGGGGTCCTGGGAGGTGGGGGCAGGGCGGGAGGTTACAGCAGTGAGGCACTGCACACGCAGGGGCAGGTCAGGATGCAGGGTCAGGGCAGGGAACACAGGCAGGGGCAGGAGGAAGCAGGTCTGGGTCCACAAGAGCATCAGAGGCCTGCCTTGGGGATTCCCCCAGGCTCTTGCCTCTCGCCTGAGCCTGGAGCTGCCCTGCAGCTGCTGGCAGAGCTGCTCGGCGCTGCACCGTCGCTGGCAGTGGGCATGCTTGCGGCGCTGTGCCCCCCTGCAGGCACACTGGCAGGTGCACTGACAGGCGCACCGGCAGGGGCACAGGCAGGCGGTACGGCAGGGGTACAGGCAGGAACACAGGCAGGCAGTGCATCGGCAGGCACGCCGGCAGGTGCGCTGACAGGCGAGCAAGCAGTGGCAACGGCGGCTGGAGTTGATGTGGTGGCCGGGGCTGGCGGTGAGATCTGCACCGACTTGGCAACAACGGACGGCCGGCTGCTGTTGCTGCTGACGTCAGCGCTACGGCGCACCTGCTCCGAAGGCAGCGCCGCCGTGGCGCCAGCCGCTGCCAGGGCACCTGCTGCATGCGGCCACGGTAACAGCATGGCAGCGGCGGGGCAGTGTGTGGAAGGTGTGAGGCAGCTGCGCTGCCTGCTGGCCGTCTGCCTGGTAGCGCACCATTGCCTGCGGCGGCTGCATGCCACGACGGCAGGTCCAGCCGCTGCTTCCGGCGCCGCCGCCTCAACGATCGCGGTGCCGTGTGGGCTGCTTAGGCTGGTGCGAGGCGGCAGCGGGGACGCCTCACAGGCACCTGCCTGCTCTACAGGCGCCAGCTGCTGCACTCCCTACGGATCAAGGGGTGGCGACGATGCCTTGGGCGATGTGCCGGAAGGAGGCGGCCGCTTTACGGGGGAGGTGGCAGTACCGGTGGCGGCGCTGCTGGGCGACGCGTTGTACTGCCTGGAGAACCTGCTGTGCAGCTGGCAGGACGATGTACTGCAGGCCGTGGCGACAGGGAGCGCAAGCGGCACAGGTACGGGCACGCCTCTGCACCTGCACACACGTTCACGCGGCCGAGCGCTTTACTAAGCCTTCATCAAGAATCAATCTGGTATATGATGTGTCATTTCAACAAGAGCAACTCACACCTGCACACATTGCATGCGCAGGACTTGTGGCGGAGATGAGGCCGAAGGAGGGGGCGTCCGGGGCTACGCCAGAAGGGGCGGCACTGGCGCTGCTGCAGCGTGAGGCGCTGCCCTTGCTGAAGAGCCTGCTGCGCCTGCTTCAGGGGCTGGGAGAGCTGCTGGACTCTTGGCAGGCACGCCGGCAGGGGCAGGGCTTGGGGCAGGAGCAGGGCCAGGGGCAGGAGGGGGTGGCTGCCAGTGCAGCGCTTGACCCCATGCTGTTGGTGCGGTTCAAGTGCCGCCTGATGCTGTTCAGGGGTGCGGCAGCGGGTGCAGCAGCAGGGCCGGGAGCAGGGGCAGGGGCAGGGGCAGGGGCAGAGAGAGGGCCAGGAGCAGGGGCAGGGACAGGGACAGGGGCTGCTTCATTTCCCGTAGACATTGGTTTTGAAGCTGCACGGCAGCTGCAGCCTTGCTGCTGGGTCATCGCCCCCTCCCTGTGGGGAGCGGCGGAGGCGTCATTTGGCGGCGAGGAAGGGGCAGCACCCAGCGGCACTGGCAGGGATGCTGGCGGGTGTGCAGGCAGAGCTGCAGACACCTGGGGCACAGACAGGGGCGTAGGCAGGTGCACGGCAAAACATGCCACCTCGAGGGCAGAAGCGGAGGCAGAGGCATCGCTGGCAGCTGTCTGCAAGGACCCCCTTATAACGACACAACACGCCAGCGTTCAGGCGGGCTGCGGGGCGGCATGGGTGCTGCCTGCCCCCGCGTGCTGGCTGCAGCTTCCAGCCAGCTGCCTGGGGCCGTACGACGCTCCGGCGGCGGTTACGCAGCGCCTCGCCGCGGTCGTCGTGGCGGCGGTGGCGGCCAACCAGCATGCGGTGCAACAGCAGGACAAAGCCACCCCAAGAGTGGGCGACGTGTATTGCCTGAAAGGGCTACAGGGGACATGGCTGCCGGCGTGGGCGCTGCCGGTGCCGGAAGTGTGGGCGGGGGGCCTGGCGGCGGTGTGGGGGCAGCGGCTGTCGGGACTGGCGATGGCGCTGCTGACGGTTGGGCTGCCGAACTGGTGGCGGGGCTCGCTGGATCAGCAGTCCGTGCAGGGCTGCCTGGGCGCCAACCCGTACTGCCCGCTGTCCTGCACGCTGGCAGCGCTCGATCTGGCAGCGTCCCTGCTGCAGCCCCCCATAGAGATGAAGCTGGCTGCAGCGGCTGAGGCGCAGGCAAGGAAGTCCAGCGGGCAGTTGAGCGTTCTCAGCTCTGACAACTTGGGGGGGGGNGTCCCAAGGGGCCAGGGCCAAAGTTGGCCCTGGCTGGCACTGGGAGAGTTAAGGCTGACGTTGAGGAACCTGGGGCTGGCATCAGGGAATCTGGGGCTGGCATCAGGGAATCTAGGGCTGGCATCAGGGAATCTGGGACTGGCATCAGGGAATCTGATGCTGGCATCCATGGGGAAAGGGGCAGGCTGATGGGCGGCGGCAGTTCGCTGGGGTGTGATGTGCCGCGGCGGCCGCTGCTGCTGCTGCTGCTGCACATGGCCGGTGCCGCAGCGGCGCAGGTGCGGCAGGCGCGCCAGCAGGAGGTGCTGGTGTCAGCGATGTGGGGCAGCGACAGGCTGTCAAGGTGAGGGTTCGGGGTTTAGGGTTTAGGGTGGAGCAGAGACGGGATGCAGCAACTTGCCACATGGCAAACTGTAGGGGCCAGGACAGGATGGCATAGTGAACGGGCTAGGGGGTGGGGCATAGGCGCTCGATGTGTCTGCTGCGTGGAGAGCAGAGGCAGGCACAGCTTGGACGCCAAGGGTGAGCACGACGAGTGTACATATCATACAGTGCGTTGCAAATACTTATCTCCAACCTATCACTCAGGGAGTGAGACTGGTGGCGTGTGGCCCATGCAACCTGCCCCACCGCTGGCCTCCTGTCATCCAGGAGCATGCATGCATTTCCTCCCCCTTCCCCATGCAGCGGGTGCAGCGGCCCCATGACTGCTCGGGCAACCCAATCCAGTGTGGGCCTCCCCTCACTTCCACACACCAACCAACTCCCCTCCCCGCCACCTCACACACTGCAAGGTTGGTGTGAGCGGTGTCCCGCGACTGTTCATGTAACCTGGTCTAGCGTTGACCCCCCCTCATCCCACTGCGCTGCCTACTTGGCCTCTCCCATTATTCATGATACCCTCTGCCCACCACACCACAAACCTCAACAGGTTGGTGCAGGCGCTGCCCCATGACTGCTCATGCACCCTGGTCTAGCGTTGGCCCCCCAACCCTGTGCGTCAACAATCTCCCCTCCCCATCACCCCAACCCACGCAGGTTGGTGGGAGCGCTGTCCCGCGACACGGCGGTTACGACCAGCGCGTCTCGCCTCGTAGTGCAGTGCTGTAACCGCATGGTTGCTCGATTAGAGCTGGAACGTACCGGCGGCGTACTGCTCTCTGCCTCTGCCGCGCGGGACGCCGCCGCAAGCGAGGCGGCGGCGCTGCTGCCCGCCGCCCTAATGGCTCCGGGCGAGTTAGTGCGGCGGCTTGTTCAGGACGCGGTGCGGCATGCGGGGCAGCTTCCGGTGGCCGTCGAGCTGCTGAGAGGGTTTGCGGGGGTGGCGTGCAGCAGGGAGGTTGGTGCCCTGATGGTGGTGGGTACTGAGGGCGTGCCAGCGGGCAGGAGGGGTGGGGACGGAGGCGTTTTGACGCTGGGTACTGAGGGCGTGCCAACGGGGAGGAGGGGTGGGGACGGAGCTGGTGCGGATGCTGTGGGTGTGACAGCGCAACGCCTGGCTGGGGACCGCGGAGATGGAGGCGCTGGAGCGGAGCCGGCCTTGGAGGACAGGGACGAGGGAGCGGCACCCAGCGCGTTGTGCGTAGCGCTGCGGGAGCTGCTCCTGCCGCCGCCCACCGCCTCCAAGACGGCGGCGCCAGCAGCAGCCCCTGGCACCGCCTCTACTGACAAACTTCAAACTGCTGCAGCAGCACCCGCCGCTGCCGCCGGCGCCGCCGCCCCGGCGCTGAGCGATGCACAGCGCGCATCACTGCTGCAGCTTTGTGCGCAGCTGTCGGCCAGCGGCCTCGCCCCGCCCTCCCAGCAGCTGTCGGAGGGCGTGCTGCCGGTGCTCAGGGCCCGGCTGAGGGGCCAAGCCGGTAGGGCACAGGCGCTGGCAGCGCTGATGTGGATGAGGCAGGCTTTAGGTCTCCCTGCCGCCCCGGAGCCGCTGCTCGGCGGGGGCACCCGGCCTCGCAGTGTTGCATCATGGCGCAGCGCTGGCGGCTCTCAAGCCGCCGGCGCAACAGCAGAGGGCGGAGGAGGGGCAGCAGTTGGGGCGGGGGATGCCTCAGTCGCATCAGAGGGATCAGGGGGAGCAGTAGCAAGGAGTGGGGGCGCTGCAACAGCCCGTGCACCGGCTGCAGCGGGTGGCATGAGTGGAGCGGGACCTTTCTCAGCCCTGGTGCCACTGGTGGAAGGAGCAGGTTCTGGCCAGCTTCTGATGCTGCTGGGGCAGCTTCTGGGCGGCTACCAGCGGGAGCTGAGTCAGCAGGGCCTGCTGGATGCCGCGGGCATGGAGCTGGCCGCCAGCCTGACCGCGTGGGTCGCAGCGGCGGTGAGAGAGGCGGCGACGCAGAGGTGGGAGGGCCTGCGGTGGCTGGTGCGGGGGCAGGCTTGGAAAGGTGTGCAGAGCCGAACGCTGTCTGTGCTGGTTGCCGCTGGCGAGGCAGAGGAGGGGGTGGAGGTGGAGGGCGAGGGGG
>JAWZTI010001358.1:1198-14357 GCA_039880955.1 Chlamydomonas urium | reverse complement strand
TCACAAGGAAGTGAGTGCACACACAGCTCAGCATACACACCTTGTTGGGCGTCCACTTGCTCTCCACATCCAACACGGCCAGGTTCTGGCCCTTGTACGTGAGCAGCACCCTGCTGCCCTCCTTGACGCTTTCGTCAGTTGTGTCCATCACCACAGGCAGGCCAAACAGCAGGTTGGAGCCAGGCAGCCTGGGCAGCATTGAGCGCGGCAGGGACGCAGCAGACAAGGCAGCGTCAGTCAAGCATTGTGTGCATGGCCGGCAGGTGCACAAAGCTTCTGATAGGACCGCCATGTTGCAACCGCCAACAACAACCGGATCAGGGACCAGCGCTGTTGGCGTGAAGCATGCACCAGCCGTCACGTGAAAATCAGGTGCGACCCCTTGTCACCTCATGTTGTCCACGACATTGTCGTACACATCCTTGTTCATGAAGCCGGTGAGCGGTGAGAAGCCACCCACAGTCAGCAGCTCAACGTCGCATGCATTGCGCTCCGAACACTCCTGCTTGTGCGTTGCGCTGGCAATCAGCTCTGCATGCTGCTCCTTGGGCGCCAAAAGGTTGATCAGAGAGCCGCCGTGGGGCTTGATGTGGCCCGTGGCATCCCTGCAGCAGCAACAGCGCAGGAGCGGTTGGTCGAGTGAACCAGTGGTGTGCTGCTTGCAGGGAGCTACCTGCGACTAAGTGCTTGCCCTGGCTGCAAACATGCTGCCAGCAGCCTCACCGGTCAAACCAGGTGCCTGAGGAGGCGTGGCGGGGTTGCCATGCGGGCTGGGAGGCCGAATGGGGGCTCTGCGTGCGGGCGAGCGTGAAGTAGCCAGAAGCTGGCTGCAGATCCCGGCAACCGTGCGTTGACCGTCGCTGCTAAGGGGCTGGCAAGCAAGGCGGTGCTGTGCGCTGCCTGTTTCATGCATACGGGTCGGCCTTCATACCTGGTGCTTCTCCACTGAGGGCGCAGCAGACAGCAGTCGACTGCAGAGCAGTAGCTGTCGAGAATGCGCCACGGCCGCCAGCGCGGGCTGGCGCGAGTGGTTCAGTAGCAGCGGGAGCATGGTGGCGCGGCCAGTGCACTCCAGCGACAGCCGGGCCAGTAGTTTGCTGGAATGTTCAAGTGCGACCACGATGATGCACGTGGACTGTGCTGTACACGGTGAAGCGCACGCGATGAAGCAGAGCTGTCGTGCCAGGGCTGGTTGGGCGTGGAGGTGTGGACCTCGCAAATTTGCCCGGATTTCCGGCTTTCACCCTGCAGCTCGCAATTGCACACAGCTCCTGTAGCACTAAACAACCTTCTCACCATCGCGCCGCTGCCCGCACCAGCTCTAAGTGCTGCTTGCAAGGGTAAGGTGCTGCGATGGACTTCGACGCACACCGCGGACCTGTGCGAGCGCTGATATTGGCATTAGCAGCGCAGCTTAACAGGCTGCACGTCATTTGCTGGTTCCATGGCGCAGGGCGCTACAGCATGGGATGTGGCACGTCAGTGGAGAGCAGCGCTGCTGCTGCTGCTGCTGCTGCTGGCGCGGCACCACAGAAGCCCAGCTCACATTCAAGAGTAGAGGAGCAGCATCCCCGCAGCAGGCGTGCTTCAGGGATTCAGGGCGCGGCAGGAACTGCTGCTGGGTCGGCTGGCAGTCAGCAAGGCAAGTCCGCCCGCCCTACGCCCACCAAGGAGGAGCTGCCGGGCGCAGCAAGACAGATGCTCCACCATCAGGGCAGCGTGCGTGATGTGTCAGACCCTGCACTGGAAGACGAAAAGGCGGCAGCAGCGGCAGTGGCGGCTGCGGCTGCACCGCCGCCTTGGTCCGAGGTGGAAGCGCTGAGAGAAGCATGCATGGCGGGAGCGCTGGATGAGGTGCGGCAGCTGCTGCTGTCCAAGGGGTCGCCAGAAGCCACGCGGCGCCTTGTGTTGGCCAAGGACTGGTGCGTGCGGGCAGAAGGCATGAAGGAGGGTCAGGGCGCAATTCTCACCCTGCAGTCTGCCAGTGTACAAGTTCAGAGGGGACGAGGTGGCAGCGCCTGCTTCACTGAACAGTTGGCAACATCACGACATGACAATGCCCTGCCATGATTGAAATAGTGCACCGTGTTTCTTTGTTTTGCAGGCGCAACCGAACAGCACTGCATGCAGCTGCTGGCGCAGGGAGGGTGGCGTGCTGCGCCATGCTGCTGAACTTCAGTGGTGGTGACAGCGCTGTTGCACGTGCAGAAGATTTGTGGCGCCAGGTGAGGGGACAGCAGTGCCGACAACAGTGTTGAACCCAGCTTTACCTTTCCGTTCATGGAAAACATGAACACATGTGTATCACCACAAGTTCATACATTCTCACATCAGAATACTGCTTGACAATTGTGTGTCAGTCAACGCCCTGCTCCTCTTGCTGCTATGCATGCCGCAATCATCCCGGTTGGGGTTGATTGCCTGCTGCTGACGGTGCCTCCTTGCACTTTGCAATCCATCCTTCAGACACCGCTGCATGTGGCATGCGAGGCGGGTCACAGGGACGTGGCATCCCTGCTGCTTGAGCGAGGCGCAAGCATAGACGCTGTTGATGTGTATGGTAAGCAGGTAGCGCTGCAGTTGGAGCATCCTGCTAGCATGTCTTGCTGGTCGTGACTGGCGTGGCGACATCTACTTGCATTGTTGTTGCATTCAGCAGTGCACAATCAGCGATGCCAGTATATTGTGCGAGTGCTAGCCCCTACTTCCCTGTATGCCTTGCGCTCCTTGACACCGATGCTGCATGCATTGTGCAGGTGAACCACCTCTGATCAAGGCAGCCAATGCTGGCCATGCCACCTGTGTAGAGCTGCTGCTGCAGCAGGGGGCAGACACTGCGCAACAAGATGCAGTTGGTGGTGATGCACTGCACTATGCCAAGCAGAAGAAACACCAGACTTGTGTGGATGCGCTGGAAGGTCACAGCACAGAGCCCTGGACATAGACCATGTTTCACTAGGCCTTTTTCTTGTTGAATCCGGTAGTGCAGTTGGTAGTAAGAAACCAGCCGCCCTAGGATGCAGGTGTTGTCAGCCAAAGCAGCAGCTTGCTCGTATAGCATGACACATTCATCGAAACTTCTCTATATGGCACTGACCAGAGGAAAATTATTTACATTGTTTGCGTTTGATGCTAAAAGTAAAGATGGCTGATGGTTGCCTGCGCAGCGCTCTGGCACAAGGGGCCACAATGGGTCACAGCAGAATCAGCTTCACACCTGTGCATTAATTCACACACTAAGCCTTGCAGCACAGCATCCGAAGTGCCCACCATTACGCAGGCCATGCAGTGCGCGCAGCCTGAGGCGGCTTGTTGAGAACCTGTTACGCCACATGGCCGGTCTGCATGAGATATGGCAAGGAAAGATGGTTGAGTATTGAGTGGCAGGATGAAGAACAGTGATGAGTGTGAGATCCACACACTCCTGCAGGCCAAAGCTGCGGTGTGCACAATCACTCACCGACTTCTTGCGACTCTGCTGCAGCATCTGCGCGAAGCTAGAAGAAATAGAGCCACCGCTGCCGCCGCTCTTGCCCTTTTTGCGCAGCAAGAAGTAGGGGATGGCCAGCACAATCGTCAGACCCGTCATCACCAGCAACACCACAAAGGTGAAGTTGATGGTAGGGCTGGGCTCAGCAGTGCGGTACTTGTCGTAGATGTACTGGTACTTGGCCTCCATCTCCGCGTCTGTCAGGACTGGGCCAGTGGCGCGTGTGTTGGTCCGCATCTGGTTGGGATCAACCACGGTGCCATCGCTGCATGTGATCTTGACGTTGATGGGGGCATACTCGTCCTGCGTGAGGAAGAAGATGTTGTTGAACTTGTGCCATCACATGACATCTCGAAAATACCCAAATCAAACACGCAACTTGCCGCAAACTGTTCCTTTTTTGTTTTAGCAACATGCATGTTGCACAGTGCTGCTGCTGACGTGCCTCACCTCGACGCCACCGGTGCGGAGGTCACCACCCAGGTGCCAGCTACTGACGAACAGAGGGGTAGACGCGTGCTCCATCTCGCCACCATACATCAGAATCTGGGCCTCGTTGGGCTCGGTGCCGCGAGAGACATCCCAGTCACCGAAGGTGCTCGAGTACCTGAACACAACAGCAGCACCATGCTACTGTTGTACTTGCACTTGCCAACAAGTCAGTCTGCTGCACACTGCTGTGAGGCAAGCGGTTCTCCACGCAATTGATGGCGTGCACCTACCACATGACGCGGTCCTCGCCAGCTGGGCTCTTCTGGCGGCGGTACAGGGGCTTGCCATTGTAGCATGACACTAGGCTGTAGACGCCATCCACACCACCGGTCAGCTTGTCGGCCTGCTTGTCAACGCCGCTCACCTGGCGGCAACAAAAGGCAAGCATTCGGCTGGATGGTAAGCACCATGCTGAAGCCTGTCCTGTGCGCCGCGCTAGCCTGGGACTGCATGCTGTGGCGCACCTTCATGCCACATGTGGCAGTGCCATTCACAAGCACGGGCTTGCCCTGCGAGTCAAAGAAGCACTCCTCGTAGAAGTCGTACTCCTCGCTGTAGTAGTCCTCGTAGCCAGCAGCATCATCAGCATAGTACCTGCATAACCAACCCACAACGCATGCATTCCGCAATGAGCAGCTGTGAACCACTAGCTGGCGCCCAGTGCTGCCAAATGTTTGCAGCTGGCTACGACCTCACCCATAGTATTCGTAGTAGCTCTGATCCTCGTCACCTGCAGCCATGCGGCGTTAACCCCCAAGTGAGACCAGGATGCCAACCAAAGCGGTTGCATGCATGTGCCTCATGCAACGGCCATACCCGCGCGCAGAACAATGCCACACGCATACCGTAGTATCCATACTCGTCGTAGTAGCCGCCATAGCTGTCGCCGGCGCCAGAGGAGGACGAGCCCTCGGAGCTGGAGCCGGTTCCAGCGCTGCCACTGCCAGCCTCCTCGCTGTAGGCGAAGTCTGCACAGCGAGACGCATGTCCAAGTCAGGCTGCGTGCTATCAGCGTGCACAAGCATGGCGTGCGCGGTGCAAAGGCTGTGTGAAAGCCAAAGTCCAGGGTGGGGATCTGCATAGTGGTGGGTCCACGCTTGGCAGCAGCATCCCTGCATGCCTGAGTCGTAGAAGCCGTCATAGCCGTAGCTGTAGTCGTATTCATACTGAGCGCTCACGGCCATGGCCAGGAGGCCCAGCACTGCCAGGTTGAGGAGCTTCATGGCGCTGCGGTGGAACCCAGCGGACGTCGCAGGCTGCGTGCGCGAAGCAAGGCGGTAAGAGTCGTGAGGAGGTGAAGACAGCCATGCTTGCTGCAGCCCAGCGACTGGGACCGGCAAGCATTTCCCCTGCTTGACTGGCGCGACCCGTGTCCTAGAAATTGGTCGCACCTGCGCGTGCTTGCTGCGAGGGGCACACGCAGCTTCACGAGCATGGCCAAGCCACTTCAAAAGGTGTGGGAAAAACGTTTCAACGTCGTAAACGTTGGACAGCACGCACCAAGCTCAAGACCCTTGCAAATGCCCTTTTTGAGACTATGCTGCATCAATTTCCAGCCCTGCAACTTGCTCCTGTATTTAGTGCGGCTGCTGGCCCTCCTCCATAGCTCAAACATGGCAGTCTCTTTGATGGCCTTCGAGGCACAAAGTCTCGCTGCGCTAAGAGTCTCGCTGTGGGGAAGGCAGAGATGAATACTCACACGCAGCGAGCAGTTTGCCAGGTTGGTAAAAATTTGCTAGTCACCAGCTCATTGTCGCATACATCATGTTCTGAAAATAAAATGCCATCAGAAATGCCTGAACAGACTGTTCAGGAATGGTGCCTGGCTGCGCCTGCAGAGGCGCGACAGCGGTAGCTTGCTCGAGAGTTTGAGCACTGAAGTCAAGGTACTAGGACATGAAGCCCTGCCGCCCAAACGATGCGCTACAGAATCTGCTGCGCATACCTTGACAATGGTAAGGGTCCTGAACGCGGCCCAGCGCAACGTGACCTGCTTTGCAACACCGCGGCAGTTAAGTGAGTGCCATCGTCGCTGGCCAATGCTGCCTTGACACAGGCGGGAAGGCGCACCTCGACGTCATGTTCAATCAAGGTCTTTACTTCAGGTTTGTTGGAGATATGCTGCCTTGCCTGGCCAGGTCGGTGCTGTGCGTTGTGCGTAGAACAGGCTTGTGGCCTGATGGCAGCCAAAAACGCGTATATTGCACCCATTGCTGCAGTCTATGCTGCACTTTATCTGTCGCAACTGCATTCTCCACCACCATCACATATGCAGCAAACCGTGTACACAACAGCTGCTCTGGCGATGTAGGCCTTTACTGGTGCACCTTCTGTGGTCTTCTGTATCCCTAAAGGCTACATCTGAGGGGTGCAGCATTGTGGGCGAGGTGACAGGTAGTGGAGTTGGATAATGCGTGTGACGCTCTGCTGCATCTGCTTCCGGCAAACGCATGCTGCCCCATTCTGTCTCACAGTTGCCTGTATTGCCTGCCCGTGCCTACCCAAGTAGGTTCTGCTCCTCCAGCCCCTGCGTAGATCAGCTGCAGCGCACATGTGCGGCACTCGGCGGAGAACAGCTCTGTGGACATCCACACGTTACACCCACACGTTACTCCCTCATGCTGATCAGGGAGGGGGTTGGAAGTGAGAGCTTGCCGCTGGCGGCAAGCTCGACAGCTGCGTTGCCCAACGCGCCCAAGGCGGCTGGGCAACTGAAGGCCTTATGCAGCGAGTTTGACCATGGACTGTTGCTGGGTGTTGCTGCATGAGCAGGTGCACTCTCAGCGGTGCGTCGATGAGGCAGAGCCTGGTGCAGCATCCACGCATGAGGAGATGCTGCTGGTTTCCCGGTTGTTTCAAAACAGTGTTTTTCCTGGCACCTGGAGACCAGCGGCCGCAGCATCTGACAAGGAGGTGACAGAGGCAATCACACCGGAGGCTCAGAGTGAGGTGGGACACCAGGGCCGAGCGGCGCAGGTGCGGCAGTCTGGCGGCAGAGCCAGCGCTTAAGGGGCACAAGGGAGGCCTCTACACCGTCCGCCATGTGGTCCGCTCCAAGCTGCGGGTGGATGTGAGAGCACACAGGCTACCTCACATTTGCCCTAAAGCTTGCTCAAGCTCAGTTCATAAAGATTCTGTTGTATCCATGATCATGTAGGGCTTTTCGGAGCAGCAACTAACTGAGCTGGAATCAGTTTTTTGGACTGGCCTGCTGCCCTCTCTCCACATCCTTCCCAGCGTGCTGCGGCCTGCAAGTCGCAGATCGCTTACGGCATCGAGAAGCGCTGTTCCCCATCCAAGAGGGCCTCCCACGCAGCCGTCCCAAGCTCCCAAGCTGAAAGCCGCGCACACGAGTCGCCGTGAGGCAGCGCGGCAGGTACTGTTGCCAAGGTGCGCCTCCTCCTGCGCAGGTGCGTGCGAAAGCAAGTGCGAGCTTGCAAGAAGGGTGTGATGAAGATGCGACCTCCGCCTGCCTGCGCGTCCCATCAGACGCATAGAGCAGCACGCAGCTGGCGGGCGTTTGTCTACCCCTGAGCACCAGCCGACGTGCTTGAGATGGCCGACGACGAGGGTGGAAAAACTGCTGACAAGGTGATGCACAGCATGCGTGTTGCCATTGCGCCTGCGCCAAGCGCAAACGGATTGAAGCGGAGCACCCGCAGAGCACTGTTTGCGTGCGCTTACCCAGCCTCCACCACCTCTGCACATGCAGGCGCACTCTGATGCAAGTCTCATGACAGCCTTTGCAGCTGCAGCGTTGCTGCCTGCAGCCAGCAGCCCTCCCGACACGCGGTGCAGCTTTGGCCTGCATGGCATGGACAGCGGCTCCTCATCTCAGCAGCTGCGCACACGTGGCGAGGGCGAGCTGTCATCCTGTGCGAGTGCAGGGTATCAAGTGCACCATGGGCAGCCCACCTTTCACGGCATGAGCATAGGGGAGTGCTGCGTCAGGTGAGACAGGACGCACCAGCAGCAGGCAGTGATGTAGCCTGCAGGTTGTGCAGCAGAACATCAGCCTGCGCACAATAGATGAAAGTGGCCTTTGTGCATGGCCAGTGTTACTCGCAGCGTGTCATATGCTCCATGCTTGTTGGTACCCTGCAGCCTGCAGCTGCATGCTTAGGGCTCACGTGCGCCTTGGCACACTTTCGCGGCAAACACAGAGGAAGGCAGTCTTTTCGCCTCATCCTGGATCTTTGCATTGGTGCTGCAGGGGTGGCCAGCTGGCAGGATCAGTGCCGCTCCCCATGTCACTGCAGACGTCCAGCGGCTCCCGAGGTATCACCATCCAGCTGCAGCAGGCCACATCATGTCCATCTCCATGGTCCCCGCCAGGGTCGCTTGAGGTGCGCAGGGGGGAGCAACTCAGCACCGGGGTCGGGCATGTTAATTGACCACAGTATAATCAACTCATCCAGGGCTGTGCTGCCAACCTGCCACCCAGCTTGATTGCACAACACACGCTGTGCATTGCAGTTGAGATCATGGGTGAGGTTAGAAGCACGGCGTTCCTTGCTGCAGTTTGAGGGGCAAGTTGCTGTGATTGCTTCAAGCCAAGTTGCCTGAACTCTGTTGCCCACGCAGACCGGCAGCCTCAGCGGCGGGCGAGGCTTCGCTAGCACCAGTGGCAGCGGCAGCAGCTACAGCTTGCTCCACTCGCCCCACTCCCTGCTGGAGCATGCGGAGCAGCTGGCGCAGCAGTGCTCAGGCGCAGGGGAGCAGGAGCTTATGGCGGGCGCTTTCATCCGCCTGGCTGAGCTGTCAGTGGCAGCCAAGGCAGGGCCTCACCTCACTGTGGATGAAGAAAGCTGCGAGAGGGCAACACGACAGGATGGGTAGGGCGGGGCGGCAATATGGACGGCCAGTGCTTGTGTCAGGCCGAATAGGTCAGACACTATTGCTCATGCTTGATGCAGCGCCAGTTTCCGCCAGCAGCTTGGGGCTTCAAGGGTGCTGAGGGACAGCCTGTTGCCTGCTGAGCCTTGCCGAGGCCATCATGAGAGCATGGAGCTCTCATCACCTACAGCGCTGCATGCTTAGCATGCTGCACGCAGAGGTTTTGTTGATGCCATTGCTGTTGTGACAATCAAGTGACGTCCATTGACGTCCGGAAGGGCTAGGGGGGGCGCTGACTCACAGACGCAATGTGGAGAGATTCGGTCACATGGATACAGTTGCAGGGCCATGACATGCATCAAACCCTTGTATGGCAAGGGGTGGGCTGACTACCTAGAGACTTCTGGCGCAGACGTTGACGCCAGAGTCAGGGCAAGCTTTGCAGTGGCATTACCTGTACCTGCGCCTGCACAGAGTTGGCTGATTGCGCTGTGCTCTGCAGAGCTGGGTACTTCTGGTGTACGTGCGGGTTGTCTCTCCTGCTGCAGTGCATGCACACATGTGTATCATATGTGCCTGTGAGGTTTCAAGCGGCGCACTGCGACGAGGCAGAGGCGCCAAGGTGTATACCTATGTCCTGACACTGGGTTGGCCTGCTTACATGTGTCGGGGGAGCAGGGTAAAGCGAGGTTTGTAATGAGGGCTGAGCATATCCTACAATTTATTGTATGGACGTTTGGTGCGACGACTGGCTGGTGCTCATGGGAGTGCGCTGCACTCCAAGGCCTTGGTATTTTATCTGCTAGTAAACCCATGGGTCAACTGGGGGTTTACAGGCCACTGGGTGAGTGCTTTCAGCTTGGGCAGCCTAGCTAGGCAGCAGCTCTGTCTGGTAACATGGGGCTCCAGGTGTCGGTAACGGACAGGGCCCGGGGGCACGCACACATGCATTCCACCTACTCCACCCGCCACCATGCGGTTAGGTATGGTAAGGTATGGTACCACGCACGCCTGTGTGTCGTGATTGCTGCAGCGCAAGCCATTTTTGGACCCATGGGTCCTCACCTGCATGCTGCGGTACCTGCAGTAGCTGCAGTTATACAGCACTGCATGCAGGGCGCATGTGCAGCATGTGCAGCTTGTGCAGCGCTGCAGCCCTGCGGGGTTACACCACTGAACACCACTGTAGTCGGCTGATGAGCAACGACCAATTGTATATCAAAGTGTGAACGTTCACTGTGTGAACGTTGACGGCCTGTTTGACAAAAGGGTTGCGTACTTTTGGTACTTTCACCCATGAGCAGGTGCTGCACCCAACATGGGGAATCCCCAGGTGTGCGCCAGCGCTGGTGCCACCGGTACCGCGCACGTGCAATGCACGCACATGCAAAGCATTGACAACGTTGTGTTTGCACGTGCTGACGTTTTTGCAACATTCCTTCAAGCATACTGTCCTAGTAGGGTTTTAGGGATGCGCTGCACCCACGTGAGGGTCCGGCAGGGGTTGGCGGGTCTGTCCTGCCTGGCCCCGGGCTTGAGATTGTGGCATGCGTGGGGTCAATTCCATGTCTGTCCACAGATTCGTTGCACCATGTCGGTTGTCTGTCAGCAGTCAGGACTACTAACAGTGCCTTGCAATTGGGTGCTTGGTGCAGCTGACGGAGGCGCACTGCACAAGGGCTGCAAGGGCTTTGGCTTGTTTTGATTGTTATTACTGTTTAACTGTTACGCCCAGGGAAGTGAATGCACTTGTTTGGTTGGTGACATGCATGAACGCGGTGGACGGCTTTGTTACCGTGCTGCACTCCATGGGGTAGTGGTGGCACTGAGACTTCAGTGACGCGAAATCTAGTGCTCGTCAGATGTACACAGCACATGTGGCGGGCTCTGCCCACCGAGCTGAAGCACAGTTATGTTGTAGCTAGCTAGCGCACGGAAGAAGGATTGTCAAGCGCTGCTCCGACCAGATGGCAGGGGCCGGGCTGCAACGGACGAGGGCTGCAACAGCGTTGGTGGTCGTGTGCTGCGTCCTGCATCTGCGCCTGGTAGCGGCGCAGCATGCTGCACGGGAGCTGCCGGATGCCATGGATCAGTGGTGGTATGGCGTGAACATCTCAACCCTCCGGCACTCGATGGAGCAACTGCCTGTGAAGCGCCTGTGGACGCGGGAAGACCTTCACGTAAGAAATGCATCATTGTTATGATAAACACGTTCACTGAGAGGCTGCAGCTGCACCTGCAGCAGGGGTGGTTGGTTGAGCCAAGACGCTGTAAGCGGCTTGCAAGCTGCTTCAATTGAAGCATGTGCCTGCCTCATGCACATGGCTGCTGCACATGTGCATGCTTCGTTTCTGCGCTACGCATCAGTCGCTGCCCACCTGCATGCACATGGCTGTTGGGCGAGTGGCGGTTGACGCGTATATGGATATGGGGTGCCCTGATGGCATCATTGATCAACTGTACCACTGGTGTAAATGGCGCACATGCGTACAGCTGCCTCGGGCTGCGGCATTGCACGTTGATGTTGGTGTTGGTTGCACCATTCCAGTGCAGAGTTGTGTGAGGCGGCCTGCCGCTGAGGCTTGGAGAGAGTTGACTGTGCGCACCTGACTGTCCCATGCATGCGTGGCATCAAGTGGCATTGCACCACAATGAGTGAGCCTTCACAAGTCTAGACAGATGTGCAGGCCTCTGCCACGACGGGACTCCTGCTGCGGCTGTCGCAGTGAGGCCACACTCCTAGGACCGTGCTGCCTGCAGCCAACAAAGCCTGGTTTAAACAAACCAGAATTCCGCCCCTGTTTTTGGTGCCATGTTGCAGGTCGCCGACGGCGTTTCAACTGTTTTGAACTTTGAGCAGCTGCGGCCACTCATCAACCGCCTAAACAGCGGGCAGCCTATCAACGTCGTTGCGTTTGGCGACTCGGTCACTGCGTCATTTGGTGAGTGTCTGCCGTCAGATTCTGAAGGTCATGAAGATCTGTTGTACCATCGGCGTAATCGGTGGGCATGTGGAATTGTTGGACATCTCACTCTATGTGCGCAAACTTTTGCAGCCACGTACCTACGTACCTACGTAGCCTTGCAGCCAGGGCAGTATCGCGACAGCCAGCCAGCAATTTGAGGGCGAGCAAACTGATGTCTGTTGGGGAGCTCTTACAGGCTCTCCTTTGGTGGGCTGCCTCCCTTGCGGGGTAGATAGAGCTACTTGAGCAGGAGCTCCTGCTTTGACATCACCACTTGCAGGCTTAGCAGGCTGCTGAGCTGCTGCCATGCTTGGTGCCTTTTGTTCGCCATGTGCAGGAGGCTGCTTTCACAGTAGCTTGCAGTCTGTTGTGCGCGAGCTGCCCTCTGCCCTGACCTCAAAGCTGCCAGGCGACAGGTGCGCACGCTTGGCAACGGGCTGCAGCAGCTGTTGACCTGATGGGTACACTTCTTGTACGGCCAAACTGTGTTGGGCATTGCTGGTGCAAGGAGGGCAGGTTAGGCAGGTGCATGCCCTTTTGGGTGCGTTGCATGAGCTCGTGGGTGCACAGCCCCATGTTTGCAAGCACTGCAAGCACACAAGCAAGACATGTAGCAGCTGCGTTGGACGTTCAACTTGTCGACAAGTGCTGCGTTGGACGACCTGTCTCTGGTGACCAGAAGCAGTGTCTCATCAAGCCAGCCATATGGCATGCATGAGCCATGCGCCACAGTCGCACCCATCCTGCTAGCTAGCTCA
Organism: Chlamydomonas urium; assembly: GCA_039880955.1. Lineage (NCBI taxonomy): Eukaryota > Viridiplantae > Chlorophyta > Chlorophyceae > Chlamydomonadales > Chlamydomonadaceae > Chlamydomonas > Chlamydomonas urium. Next base: position 1,815 of record JAWZTI010001358.1, on the reverse strand, counting down.
GAGCGCTCTGACTGTCTGCCCTATATAGGCAGCTGGCGGTTCATGGACCACAACCCTGGCCTGTTGCCGCTCGCGCTCCTCTACACGCAGGTTTGGTCGTGGATGGAAGGAGGTCACCGAGAAGGTGTCTGACTGTGTCCAGGGCATGCCCCTGGGCTGGCTCACCGGCTTCATGACTGCCCTCAACACCACCTGGCCACATGTGGACCACCTGCTCGTCAACAACGGCATGTCAGGGGGCACGTGGGGAGCGCTGTCAGAGGTGAGGGATGATGGTGGCGCGACCAGCGTTGGGGAGGCGTGTGGCAGGGCCGGGCCCCGGGAGGCATTAATGGTTGGCTGGTGGTCGCCATTGGGGCTTGTCAAATGGGTTGGCTGAAAGTGCAATATTGAGCGGCTGCCAAGGCAGACATGCCTGAATCGTGAGGGTGCAGGGTTTGACCTAGGGATAGAAAAGTGTGAGGAGCGGCGCAGGCTTGGTGCCGAAAGGCTTTGAGCCAAAGGGCTTGGAGGAGGATGGTCTGCAGCAGAAGAGCCTGGAGCAGAAGGGCTTGGAGCTGAAGGGGTTGGATCTGAAGAGGTTGGCGCAGAAGGGGCTGGAGCTGAAGGGGTTGGAG
>JAWZTI010001357.1:0-14363 GCA_039880955.1 Chlamydomonas urium | reverse complement strand
GTCCCCTTCAATCCCTGCGCCCCTTCACCAGCCCCTTTGGCCCCCTTGCCCTTCTTGCCCTTGCTGCTCATTGCCTTCCTAGCCCTGGCCCTCTCCGCCTCCGCCTCTTCCTCTGCCAAGAGCTGGGCAGCCGCCTCATCCGCCCTCGCCCTCTGCTCCTGCTGCTGTTGTTCCAGTTGCTGCTGTCGCTGCACATGCAAGCAGGTGACACATGCGTGCAAGCGCTTGCCAATCACGAACACCAAGTGCAGCAAATGGCCATTAACATATTTTTTGGACACAAAGGACCAATAACCCCATATATCCTGTTTGTGCCATAAATCTATCAAAGATGCACCTGTCCCCATGTGCCATGCCAAGCTACCAGCTCACTCGTGCTCTCCCATTACTCCCATTTCCCTTTGGTCCCTCTGCCACTGCACAAATCCCACAGCTCACCCCTTACAGCTGTAGCAACATACCCCAAACGTTGGCCAACCTTCAACACCTGGCCCCTCCTTCCCATTCCCCCCTGCCCCGCACTCCTCACCTGCGCACTGACTTGCCCCATACTCTGATCAATGGCGTCAAGCAGCAGGGCAAGGACACGCTTCGAGGGCACCAGGCTGCGAATGTAAGCCTTGGCCTCATTGGCCTTCATGAACGAGGTTGTTATAGGTCTCAGGACAGGCTCGCTGTGTACAGTGTGCACAGCAACGGCCGTAGCCCCAGTCGAACTGGCGCCGCCAGCTGCGCTCCGCCGCCCAGCTGTCGCCCCCCGACGCCCAATCACTGCGCCCTGCATGCCATGGCATGCAGCTGCCGGCGCCAGGAGGTTGGACTGGAGCAGGGGGTCCGCGCCTGCCTCCAACAGCGCTGTCACTGCCCCCTCGTCCCCCTTCATTGCCGCAAGTATTACCGGTGAGACCACCAAGCTGCCTCCCACACTCAGGTCTTCCACCCTCATGTGGCCCCGGTTGAGGTCAGCGCCTGCGGCAAGCAGCAGTGGAACAGCCTCCGGGTGCGTCTGACAGGCAATCACCAGGGGCGTGCTGTAGTGAGTGTCCGCCCCACGCGCAAGTTAGGGTCCGCCTTCCCACGCGTCAGAAGCAGCTCCACGGTCGCCAGGGTCCCGCACCGCAGCGCGATTGACAGCGTGGTCTGCCAATCTCCGTGCGGACCCTTCCGCGTAGCGTTGACGTCTGCCCCCGCCTCTAGCAGCACCGCCGCCGCCTCGTGCCCGTTGGCCGCCATGCACGCGACATGCAACGGGTTCCGGCTTGTCTGGCAGTGGCGTAGGCAGCCGCCCACGTTTGCGCCCACCTCCAGCAACGCGCGGATGGCCGCCGGGTTGGCCATTACCTTGCGTGCAGCAGTCTGCTGACCCTTCTTGCGCCCGCAGGGTGGCAGCAGAGTCGGAAAGGGCCCTCGCCCGACCCCGCCCCGCAAGCCACGTTGAGCATTGAGAGGTTGCATGAGTCGAAGCACATGTTGGGCGGCACCCTGCGCGCCACAAGCTCCCTCGCCAGCACCGCGACCGACTCCGGGTCCGCAGCTGCGTGGCCCGCTATGGCTATCCTGTACGCGTCCACCGCCCCGGACGGTAGCCCGCCGTTGGGTTCGGAAAGGGTCAGGTCGGCACCCGCTGAAAGAAGCAGCAGCGCGACCGCGGCCGCACCTCGAACCAGCGCCATCTCTAGCGCGCTGGGTCCTCCGCACTTGCGGGCGCGTGGGTTCGCTCCTGCGTCAAGCAGCGCCTTGACGACCGCGGCCGACGCGTGGGCGGAGGCAAAGAGGAGCGGGCCGTTGGCGTTGAGAAGGCGCGCGGGTCCGCCCCCGCCTCCAGCAGCACACACACGATTGCGAGGTTCTCACCCGAGGCCGCCAGCGTCAAGGGGGTGCCAACGCCCAAGCTGCCCACCTCCGTGTCTGCGCCGGCATCGATCAGCAGCCGCGCCGCTGCCGCCCCTGCTGCATGGTACCTACACTCCGCGGTGTGGTGCAACGCGGTGAACCCGTGCCCCGCCACAGCATTGACCACGCTGTGGATTCGTAAGCTGCCGTCGCTGCCACTGCCGCAGCTGCCGCTGCTGCCACTGCTGCCGCCGCTGCCATCGCCACTGCCGCAGTCTTGCTGCCATGCCTCCTGCTCTGTGGTAGCAGTCCTGGCCGCCCGCGGCAGCTCACGCAGCACTGGCACCGCACCATGCCTGGCAGCCAGCATAAGAGGCGTCATCCCTGGTACATCCACTGTGAGCAGGAAAGCTGCAAACTGCACAGCTGCAATAGCTGCAACGCCGGTCTGCAAGTCAGCCCCGCCGTTGAGTCAGCCCCGCCGATCGCCCCCTGCTCCAGCGGTGTGCCACCTTCATCCAACGCCCCCATGTCCCCCAGCTGCCCATCCTCCACCTGCCCCTCCCCTCCTGCCCCGCCATCGGCCCCCGTGGGCTGCGGGGCGGTCAGAAGCGCCTCCGTGCACCGTTGCCCTGCTTGCAGCGCATGGTCTGCAGCAGTACATCCGTCTGCGTCAACTGCTGCAACATCTACTTGTGGAAGCAGCACCAAAAATGAAGCAAGCATGCCAAGCGCTGCGGCCAGCACGAGAGGGGTGATGCCACGCTCAAACACCACGTCCACATCGCCCCCGTCGTTTTGGAACTGCAGTCATTTTTGTCGGGGAGGTAGGGGAGGTGGGTGTGTGGTTACGATGCTGAGCAGGCATGTTTGTACAACAGTCATGGTTTGTGGGGGAGGTAAGGGAGGTGGGGGTGTGGTCACCATGGTTGCGATGCTGACGGATAAGGCGCCACCACAAGCAGAACTGCGTGCAGATGCAATTTGCACCATGCACGCCTTGCCACACTGGTTAGCTGCATGAGCAAAGTGGTGGTGAGCTGCATGAGCAAAGTGGTGCCGTTTGTGCCGTCAGTCCTCCTCCTCCTATAGGGCATGTGGCTGCGTGCACGGCCGGCGCCCTCATGGTGCCCTCCCAGACTGTAAAATACCCGTCTGCATCTCAGCAGGTACAGCAGGCTGCCAGTTAAGCGTGCCTTGCGTTGCCCACACAGCCCACAGGCGCTGCGTGACGTGGCAGCCCTCGGCCTGCTGCTCCCCTCAAGAACATGTCGGGCGCCTCTGATGGATCGCATGCAGCTTGTGCAAGGAGCAATTACCCGATCGACTGCTGCTTGGTTGCCTCTTTCGATGGCGCGCCGCAGCACATCCGGACTCGGGGCTTCCCGGGTAGAAGGCGCTGCGTTTGCCGCCGAGGCGGCAGGCAGAAAGAAGGCCAGGCTGCTCGCCTCAGCACGGTCCGTTTGCGCCTGCAGGCGCAGCTGCCGGCTTTTGGGCGGCATGCTGCGTGCTGCTCAATCGCAGGCGCGTGCCGCAACGACCAATTGATATGGGCTGTTGTGCCCCATCCTTGCAATGCAAGGCTTGCATGGGAAACTGTCCAATTTCAGTCAAGCAACACATCATCACCCGCCGGCGTCGCTTTCAGCATTGCCACTTCTTGTGTGCTGTCTGAGTTCTTTACAGCACGAGGGCGGCTCTTATTGCGTCAACATTTAGCACAAATAGTTGCAGATACCAGGGTACGCAGACGTTGATCAGGCGCTTGAAAGCTGACATTCTCTTGCCTTGATTGAACACACATGTTGTGCCATGTGATACGCCTGAGCAACGGCAATAGCTTTTGTCTGTACCAGGTGCACAGCAGGAGCAGAGATGCACTTGCACCAGGGTGTGGTGTGGTGTGATGGCACCCTGACCTAACAACCCTCATGAGTATGGGCTGTTGAACAGCAACATCAAGTCGACCAAAATACAAAGCAGATTGCCAAGGCATCGTGAACTGTGCGGTGTATACACCTGGCACCTACGCAGCACTCAGCTTTGAACGTGAAGCGCAGCCAGTCATCTAAGCTCTGAAGCGCGAGCCCTCGCGCCCCTGCTGCATCTGCCACCGCATGTGCTGCACCACGTTGTCCGCAGCGTCAAAGCCGCCAGGTGCTGCGCCGCAGTTCATGCCAGGGGCGTCGTGTACAACACCCACATGGGGGGGGGGGCCGTCCCTGCCCATGTGCGAGGGGCCGTACAGAGAGCCCAGCGGGTGGTCTGGTACCTGTGACAGGGCGCAAGGGCAGGGTTCAAAGTAATGAACACCAAGTGAAGGGTTGGCGTTATTTCATTGCTAGAAAACCTAGAGAGCCCAGCGGGTGGTCTGGTACCTGTGACAGGGCGCAAGGGCAGGGTTCAAAGTAATGAACACCAAGTGAAGGGCAGGTATGAAAGTGATAGGAAGGTCATGGAGTGTTGGCGCTCTCTTGGCTCTGAAAGTCGTAGATCTGCGACTTTAGAGGGAGCTTAGGCTGTGGTCTGGTACCTGGGGCATTTGAAAGGGCTAGGTGCGGGGTCATGAAGAGGGCGAAGCACCACACAAAGTATGTGCGAATCAGCGCACAAGGGGAATGCCGACGTGGGAGGGGCATTGACAGAAGCACAGCGGGTGAACCCATAAACAGCATGTAAAAGACTTGGTGTAGACATAACGCACGCCTGACCCAGGGCGCACCATGCCCACATCCTCACAGTCCCACACTTTCCCACACCTGCTCCGGCGAGGTGCTTGACGGGAACTCGTCTCTGCTCTCCGACCACTCTGGAGTGCCGGGCTCAGCAAACACAGGCTCCGGGTATGCCCCTGCTGGCAGGTGGGTGGCAGCTGACGCGCCGCCACCTCCCACACTTCCTCCAACACCAAGTCCTGCACCCGCCCCTGGCCCTGGCCACACGCCTCCTCCTGGCCCAAATACGCTGGAATGGATCCCCGCTGCTCCAGACTCTGCGACTGCTACCGCTGCAGCCGCAACCGCTGCGGAGGCTGCGGGGTCGTTGGGGGCCAGCGGCAGGACCAGGTGTGTGTTGAGCTCACACGCAGGGTCCATCATGGTCTCTGGCCGGGTGGTCTCGCCCAAGATCGGGGCAGCTGCGCATCGCATTTGGGTAGGAGGGTGGGGGGAGAGACGGGGTGTTGTTCGGTGTTTGTTGAGCTCACTGGCAGAGTCCATCATGGTGTCTGGCTAAGTGGACTCGCCCAAGATAGGGGCAGCTGCGACAGGGCAAACATTAAGAGTGGGAGGGAACGAGTCGGATTGATGGAATGCAGCGGCACCCCAGGTGTGTGTCGGGCTTGTCATGATGGTCTCTGGCCTGGGCACCTGCTGTTGACAGGGCAAGGAGCATCAGGATGGGACAGGAGTGGCAGGGTAAGCTAGATCCCGTTCAGAATGGACTAACCAAAACAAGAACCTGCCCCCCTAGCAATCCCTAACGCTTACAGGCAAAGGTGGCAAAGCCAGGCTCAATAGATGCCGCATGAGGCGCTGCGACCCGCTTCTCCACTGTCTTGTCTGCTGAGCTGGCATCGTAATAGAACACTCCACGGCCTGTCTTGACCCCCAGCCAGCCGCCATCCACATACTGTATGTAGCGCAGGAGTTGGGGGGGTGAGCAGTGTGGTCAGCCGTTACTGACGATTCTGGCACATGCTGTATCAAGGAGCATGGCGCCTGAGGCGCTGAACATGCACAGAGGATAAGGAATGAGCAAAGAAGGCCCATGCCCGCTTTCACGTACCTGTGCCAGCAGTGGGCAGGGTCGGTACTTGCTGTCGCCAAACTGCTGCTGCAGCACCTTCATGATAGACAGGCAGGTGTCCAAGCCTGAGGGCCAAGGGCAAGGGTGGGCAACAGGGCTTGATCAGCGACAGCTAGGTCCTTTGCCACTGTCCTACACACCGTTGCACCCACCGTTTGCGTTTGCCAGCTTCAGAGACCGCAGTGCCACTGTCAACATTCCTTCCCCTGCCCATGTCCACTGTTGCAACCCGAAACCCTTTCTGCAGTCCGATACGTTGCTGCAACACCCACCAATCGCATCTGCCAGCTTGAGGGGCCCCAGCGCTGCATTGGTGCCCAGCCGCATGCCCCTGTCAATGTCCTCTGGAGTCCCTACCCCCTCCATCATGCAGAAGAAGGCCTCGTTGATCATGGGCATTAGCACGCGGTACAGGATGAAGCCGGGGCGGTCCTGAATGTGTGAGAAAGTGTGATGATAGGGCATGGAGCGTGACAGTGATGCAGAGCAATACCTCATGTGTCATGGGCATGAGCGCAAGGTACAGGGAAAGCCCCAGACGGTCCTAGGTGTCAAGGAGGCATCTTTCCCATGACAGGCGTATATTCTGGATCCAGTCGCGGGGCGTGTTGAGGCGTGTGACAGTGAAACAAGTTAATCACCCCCTGCAGCGATTATGCTTCAGTGGCTGCCCGTCTTCTGCCCAGGAGCAATTGCAAAGGGCACACAAATATACACTCGTGCTTGTACCAGCCGCTGATGCCCTGGATGCCAAGCCTGGGACCGGCCACTTACACCCCCATCCTGCCTCTGCTTAGAATAACGTTGTTGAGCAGGCTCAGTGATGTTATGCAAATCTTCACCCCCATCCTCCTCACCCTCACCTGAGACACGCACACCGTCTTGCCCAGGCGCTGACACAGTGCAACGGTGCTCTCAAACGTAGCGAGGCTCGTGTGCATGCCTTTGGCCAGCTCGACCAGCGGCACCGTCACGACGGGGTGCATGAAATGCATGCCAATTACGCGGTGCGGTTTGCTGCAAGGGAGGGCAGGAGCAGAGCAAAGGCTTTAGAGACTGAATGTGCATGGCTTTGACAGGCGGTTGAAGTGCATGTTGTTTGCTTGATGGGGCAAGCGGGGCCGCGTTGGCGCAGCAGTGAGCAACCTGCCCAAACAACAGCTGCTAGTTTTCCCCACCATGCTGAGAATGCTTCCCCACCCAGCACAGTCGCAGCAGCAGTCTCCCACCTCGTGACAGCTGCTAGGCGCGTGATGGAGATGGATGAGGTGTTGGAGGCCAGGATGGTGTGGACAGGTGTGACCTGCAGCCAGGAGAGTCACACCGTCATTTCAGTGAGCAACCCCGTTTCCTGCCCATGACAGAAGATGTTTGTGGGTTGCAGTCAAGCCGGTGCATACCATGCCCGCCCCACCCCACCCCCCCCACTGACCTGCACGCCTGGGCCTGCTTGCAGCAAAGAGCCTGCCCAAGACCCAACCACCCACACTCAGCTGACTGCACATAAACCGCTGTGCATGCACACCCTTGCAACTGAGCGTGCGCACCTGGTCCAGCTTGCGGAAGATGGCCTTCTTCACCTCCTCATCCTCTGGCGCAGCCTCGATCACGAAGTCGGCCTTGCGGAATGGCTGCGCATGCGCACACAGCAGCCGCAGTTGGACACCGCCTTCATGCAGCACTGGCGATGTGATATTGTCTTCATGACAATCAATGCTGTGAGCAAGCAGCCAGCTTGGTTCTCATCACAGCCGCACTGCATGTTTGTTGTTCGAGCTGCAGCCTGCTGCCCATACCACACTGTGCGTCAGGCTGTTTGCCAAGCACCAATGATGCCTGCAACGGCTCCCTCGCTATCTTCATAATTGGCCTGGCCTGTCCCGCTCGCAACCCTTGAGGACGCTGTCCCAACGCTGCCTGATGCAATGGCCTAAAATTTTACTCATGCCTTCCCACTCTTTACTCATCCTATCCCTCACTTAGCACCAGCCTGTAGCCTGTGCTTCATCACGCCTGTCATCTGGCCGCTGTCTCAGCCATGCCGTCCAACTCGCACCTCCAGGCTGACCGCTGTCTCAATCCTGCCGAATGCAGCTGCAACCTCGTCCGCGCCGATCTTGCCGGCCCTGGCCTGCTTCTCCAACGAGCGCTGAATCACGCTCATGCCTGCAAAAAGATAGCGCACAACACTTTGGTGCCACAGCTACAAGCAAGGCCTTGCCTCTTTTTGCACGTGCTACTGTTGGAGCTTGGTGCAATGGTCAAGTAAGCGTTGCACCTATGGTCCTGGCCCTGCCGCCCTTGATGCTGGCTGGATTTTGCTGCATGGAGCCCTGGTCCAGTCATGCAGCCAGCAGCAAGCAACCTCAGTTCCTCCCATACCCATGCACTTTGCCTACCGCGCTCAATGATGTCGAACTTGCGGTCTGAGAGGATGACCTGCCGCAAAATTGCGCATGTGCAGCAGCCAAGACCCGAATCAACCCGCAATCTGCTGCCCAGCAGCACAATGGCCCTTCCTGCTGCGTCGCACGCGCTTCATCTGCACACCCACCTGCAGTCCCCGCTGCGCCAGCACTTGCGCGATGCCTGTGCCCATCTGGCCAGCGCCTACGACCCCCACCACGTCGGGCAGGTGCGAGTAGAGCATGGACGCCATGGCCGCTGCAGTCCTGGCACAGCTGTGACAATGAGGCGGCGATTAAGAGCTGCTTTGGTGTCACTGCAATCCGATGACGTGGCCTTCGAAATTAGCTGTTGCAATCTGCGCCTGCCTGGTAAGCAGCTCCGGATGGACACAGTGATCCCTGCTGCAGCTGCTGTTATGACCAGATAATCAACGATCAGAACGCAAATGAGCGCAGCATCATCAGCACCGCCACACGCCGCAAGATCTCTTCCTGGACCAGAACTTGTGTCATGGAGAGCACAGCTGCGCCCATTGCAGCTGATGCCTCGATGGCAGTCAAAGGGCCACAGGTCAGGAGCAGCGATTCACAAGGAAGGTGCATTTGCAAATCCCATGTTGCCACGGGATACCCGGCTGCCAGCAGGTTGCAGGCCATTCGCTGACAGGTAAAGGCAGCACAGCTGAGGCGGTGCTCGCAGGTCTGCAGACTCTGCACCAAGCCAAGACACCCCACTGGTGGCACCAGCCCGCAGCGCGAACTTTGTTGCACCATGCGAGGGCGGCCAGCTGGAAATCTTCGAGCACGCTATTGTCCTGGCCCATAGCCTATGGTGCCACGATGCGAGCGCAGAGGCTAGCATCACTAAGCCTGTACCGCATAGCTGCTTGGGGAGGTGAGAACCCGCATCATGACTGCTGCACCTTGTGCGTAATGCCAGCCCAACGGGCACCTAAGTTCGTCAGGGCCAGCGCAGCTTGCAGCAACTAGCGCAGGGCCTGACCCCCTGGCATGCCCTTGCACACGTCAATGTCAGGAAGGCAAAACCTGATACATCAGCTTCTGCATGTTCCTGGTGGTTGTGCAAGTGCATTTGTTGTGCCCACAGCGCAAGGGGGAATGCTGCCCACCGCCACGCAGTCAGACCACGCGTGCCACCTCTGAAGTGCTCTACGTCTGATGTGCTGGTGTGTTAGGTTGGTGTGCTGTTGCAGCGCTGCAGGGTTTCACATGCCTGATGCTGGGCTTGCAAGTATTCCCAGATGCATGTCAAAACACCACATGCATGGAGCTGGACCAAACAGTCGAAGAGCCCTGTGAGATGGCTTATTCTTTAAGTCGAGCTCGCTGAATGCTTTTCTCAAGGCTACACAGGTCCATTCGTGCACAGCGCGTGCCACATCCTATCCTCATGAGTTCACACCCTGACACTAGCCACACACTTAATCGCTGGGTGCCCCAAACACCATCCTGCTCCAGTGACGTGAGCATCATGCAGGCCCTCAGCAGCAGCCGTCGCTGCGTGCAAGTCCAGCGGCCTTTCACTGCTGCCAGGGCGCAGCCATGCGCTGTGCGCAGCGTGCAGACTTCAGCTCGCGGTGAGGCTGCCGTGGCCGCGCCCCTGACCTCGGAGAACGTCAAGCTACGCATCCGCATGCGCGGCTTTGACATCGTGCTCCTGCGCGAGGCGGTGGACAGCATCCGCACTGTGGCAGAGGCCACCGGCGTCGACTTCCATGGCCCCGTCATGCTGCCCACGCGCCGCAAGGTTTACTGCGTGCTGCGCTCTCCCCACGTCGACAAGGACGCCCGTGAGCACTTTGAGGTCCGCACACACCACCGCCTGGTGGACCTGGCCAACTTGTCTTCCCAAGCAGTGGAGGCCATGATGCAGTGGGTGCCTCCCGCTGGCCTGGAGGTGGAGTGCAGCATCGTCGCGGCGTAAGCAGCGCAGCATGCAGCGAGCCGGCATGCAGCATGCAGTGGCGGCAGCAGCATGCGGCACGCCCAACCCATGCAGCAACACTGTGCAGGAGCATGACTACCACCATGCATAGCCACCTGGCAGCCCAGCTGCTGCTGCTGTTGCTTGGCGATGCATCCAAGGGAAGGTGCAGCACAGCCTGCTGATCGACAGCCCTCAAAGCGGGGCCTTTCGGAGACTTTACCAGCGCCGGCAGCAATTTTGATGCAGCAGCCAACTGTGTCTCTGTCACGCTGTGAACTTTGAGCAGGGAACGGCAGCCTCATACACGACTTGCACGCTGCATCACATGGGTTTTTTGTTTCCCAGGCCTGTTGCGGCCGCACACACGGCGCAGCATGGTGCTAAGTTTGATTCGTTCATGCAAACTTTGCCTTCTGTGTCGGTGCTGATATGCAACCCATGCAGCAGTCATTCCCAGTAAGCGCAGCACATATGCACAGCCTTCAGGCAGGCCACTGAGGTTGCACATTGCTGCAGCTCTGCTTCCTATCTGGTGCGGTGGACAGTATCTGCTGTAGACTGAAGGTTGGCAGTACATTTACAGAACTTCCGTGACATAAGTCCGCCAACGAGCGGTTGACAGTGTCCAACCCTTGTCCCCATTTCCATCAGGCTGGGGGAAAAGGTGCTGGCAGAAGTTTCGCGAGCAGTGCTGATGACATACAGGTACAGGCTGCGGGTTACACAACCTTTCCTCCTCGGGCTCGCCAAGAGACAAGCCAGAGCATGCAGGCAATCTCACGGCACCCTGCCGAGCGTCCACTATAAGAAGTCTCTCTGATCCATGTCACGCCGCCAAACAAGAGGGCCGTCCAATATGAGCACTTTCAAGACAGCAAGCACGCATGCAGTGCTGCCCATGCCTAATTAGACTCGCCACCCTGGTACTACCGGTGCACTGGCGTTGCGCTTGGCAGTGCACTTGGCATCACCATGCCTGTCAGCACTACTATCTTGAACCCTGGGCCTTTCAGCGACAGAGTTGAAGAAGGTCGCCGCATGCTGTGAGCAGGACGCTTACTTGGTGGGGGCCTCCTTCTGCAGGGGTGCGTCAAGCAGCGCATAGGAGAAGTCAGTGATCCATGCAATAGAACCATGTGTAGTACAGGACATGAGCCTTTGCGTGTGTGCAACATGCCATGCATGCCCAAGGCCAGCCATGCATGCCGCAAGTTTTGACTAGTGTGCCTCAAAGCTGCCACTTGAAAGTCATCTGCTGATTTGTTCCATGGCGCACCTCGATGTACACGAACAGAGAGGCCATGGCCACAGCGGGGATGACCAGACCAGTCAGGGGCACGAGCACGGAGGGGGCCCACGCAGGGGGCACGAAGGGGTAGCCCTCAGCGGCGGAGGCGATGGTGGACACAACGTTGGCAGCCTCAGCCTGAAGGGGCGGAAACAGGTGGTTGCATGCGAATACAGTGGGCGTCATGGTGCTGATCATCTTGCGCATGGCAGCAGGTCACCCCATGCTGCAAAGGGTAGCTGATTGGCTACTAGACAGCTCGTGATGTGCCTGGCTGATGCTGACGGTCCTGCATAGGCTGCTGCTGCTTCTGTGCAAGCGTGGTAGGTGCTGCAGCTGTTACATGCCACATCTCCGTCCGAGCGTCGATGCATGCTGCGTTGTACTGCGATCTTCCCGCTTCCGCAAGCTGCAAAACTACCAGCGCTGCGCCGCTGCTTCAAGCAGCTCAAAATTCCACTCGCATGGGATCACTTCGATGGCTGCTTTCTGCCGCTATGCTTCGTCCAGCGCCGCGCGCTGCTGCTGCTGCTGCTGCGTCTGCTGCTACTCACGGGGGCAGCGGCCATGGCGGCCAGGCCACCGACGACGGCCAGGCCAGCAACGGCCTTCTGGGCGTTCATGGACGCCACAGGGCGCACGGCGGTGGCCCTGGACACGGGACGGCAGGCAGCCTTGGAAGCAGTGCAGCGGAGGGCCATTTTTGTGGAGTGGTGCGACTGGAGCGATGTACAAGGAGCTCAAAGATCCCGGAATGCCGGGGATGGAAGAGGAGGCGACACACGGCAACGGCAAAGTGCGAACGCTGGCGTGGTGTGAATGTAGCGCTTTCGAACGCACTTGTTCCTGCGTTTGTTGAGTCCCAGCGCTGCTCCAACAGATATTCCAAAACTCTCCTGGGTTGTTTGAGCTTCTAGTGCAAGGTGAGCCATGGGACATGTAGAGCTGATGTGCCATGCATGCAGCATGCATGCAGCCTTGCATGCAAAGCTTGTATGCACCAGATCACTTACCCACTTGCTCCTGACACTGTCATGCATAGGCTGTGCACGCCGCCCAGAGGCAAGTGTGGTTGCCACTGGCAGAATCGCAAATGGGCATCTGATCAGCACAGCAGCCCAAAAGGGGCTTGTCAGAACATTATTGGATTCTTCAAAGTGCCACAGCCGGCGGCCAGGGCCTCACAAGGCTGTGCTTCCTGTGAGCTGAGCCATGTCTGAGCCAAGGGCTGACAGCATGGGGCAGGTCCTGAATGCACCGCGAGACCTGCAGCCTCCGCATGAACACGAGGCTGGTGGCGCGGCGCACCGCAGCAGGAGAAGCAGCAGTGAGCGGGATGGGCATCGAAATGAGAGGCACAGCAGGAGCAGAAGCAGAGAGCGATCCAGCAGCAGAGGCAGTGGCAGCCGGGACAGAGGGAGGGCGGAACGCAGCCGGCAGTATGGGAGCAGTGCCAGCAGGAGCAGGAGCAGCAGTCGGGACCCGAAAGGGTGCGGAGGTGGGCGGCATGGACGCAGGCGTAGCGGTAGCCCAAGCCGCAGTCGGGGGCGGGAGAGGAAGGCAGGCGATGAGAATGGACGCAGTGACGCTTATAGGAGCAGGAGCAGAGGGCGGGAAAGCAGCAGGGACGGAGAACAACGGCGAGGTGTCAACAGAAGCAGGAGTGGGGAGCGTGCAAAGGCTGCAGGCGATGGTAGGCACGGCAGCAGTAGAAGCACTAACACCGGCCATCAGCGTGTCAGCCAAGGCCACGAGGGGGGGGTAAGCAAGCGCGAGGACGCAAGTGGGAAGGACCACAGCCCTGCTAGAGGGGGCCACGAGGATGATGGAGCCAGCAAGCGGGTTGGCGAGGTGAGAGCTGGAGGCAACGTCGGCGGCAGTGGTGGTGGCAGCAAGAGGGACAGTGAAGTTGGGGCCGGCAGTAGCGGCAACGACAGTGGCAACGGCACTGCAAGTGGCAGCATGCGGGAGGATGAGGCAGGCGGTGCTGGGGGCAATAACGGTGGCAGCAGCATTGGTAGTGCCAGCAAGCGGGGCAGTGAGGTGGGGGGTGGCAGTGGCAGGAATGCTGGTGGTACTAACACTGCTAGTGGCAGTGGCAGCAAGCGGGGCAGTGAGGTTGGTGGTGGCATCAGCAGCAACAGTGGCAACGCTGGCAATGCAAAGAAATCCCGCGACTTGGGTGCGAGCAATAGCAGCGGCAGCGGTGCTGGCAAAAAGCGGCTGCTGCTGAGCTTTGAGGACGAGGTGGAGGAGCTGGGAGGAGTGGGCCAATCAGCTGGCAGGTGAGAGGGGGGAGTGGGTCAGAGGTGCGGCCAGAGGGCATGAGTTGTGTTCTTCTGCTGTCTTGCACGTGCATCACTACAAGCATTTGCCGTCACTAACACATGCAAGTGCAACACGCCTGCCTTGTGCGCTTTGCCGTTTCAGACCAGCCGCAAAGCCCAAGCCCACGCCTGCATCCTTGTCACTGGGCCCTCCCCCCACGGCCAGCTGGCGCCCCACCCTTGGCTCGGGCCTCGTTCTCAGGCGAGGCGGCGGCGGCGGCGGCGGCGGAGGGGCATCAGGCGCAGGAGGGGGCCTGGGCCTAGTCAGTGTCCTATCCAGCGCTGGGCTGCGGCCCCACAGCCATGGCCAAGCCAGCAGCAGCGGGGGCGGCAGCGGCGGCGGCTTCATGGGATCGACGTCGGGACCTGGCGAGCCGCTGTTGGGGCTGGATCTTGGCAGAGCGCTGGGGCTCAGGCCAGATCCAGGGGCGTTGGGATCAGGGCTAGGGTTGGGATCAGGGCTGGGCCTGGTTTCAGATGTCGGAGGCCTGCCGCCCGTGACGTCCCCCGGGGGAGGCGCGGGAGCCCAGGCAGGGCTCGGGGCGTCGGTGGTGTTTGGCGTGGCGCAAGCTCGAAACCAGCGGCCATACATGGAGGACCGACACACGCTGGTGTCGTGCCTGCGGCCACTGACGTTGTCGGGGCAGCCGGCGGGCGGCGACGACGGCGTGCCGCGCTGCTGGGCCGGCGTGTTTGATGGCCACAACGGCGCACGCGCGGCGGAGTTCGCAGCGGCCCGGCTGCACCAGGTG
>JAWZTI010001354.1:0-14372 GCA_039880955.1 Chlamydomonas urium | reverse complement strand
CAGCGTAGGCTGTCAAGGTGGCTGAAGCGTGTGGTGCAGGGTGCGGGTTGATGTAAGGCCTTCAAGCATTCATGAGTGTCAATATTAGGACTGGATGCTGCGTGCAACCCACATTAAGGGGTGAGTTCGTCAACTATCCAGCTTTGTCCTTTGTCACTGCCTTCAATGAAAAGCACCCGCCCACCCCCATCTCGTCGCCGCACACCTGCGCAGGCGTTCAGACGGTGGAGGAGATCCTGGCGATCCTGCGCGACGCCCCGATCAAGCCCGTTCCGGCAATCGACGAGGATGAGCAGTACGAGGACCTGGTGGACGAGATGGTGCAGCAGGAGCCAAGCGTGACGGAGAGCATGTGGCGGCCGCAGCAGGGCCAGGCACCCCGCTCACAGCAGCAGCAGCAGCAGCAGCAGGGCTTGGGAGGGGCGATGTCCATCCAGGTCTAGGCAGCCAGACTCGGCGAGAGACACAGCTGACGTGAGGGAGCTGCGAAGATATCGTGGGACGCTGTTGGGAGGGCAGGGCAGCGCCATGTGACGGCAATCTGCTGCATCAGAGCAGGTCGTCCGACCCGATGGCCACTGCTGGGTTGAGGGCTACACTAAGGATGTGGAAGGTGCGTGCTCCGTGGCAGGGATGCAAGCATTGGCTTACACGGCCCACAGGACACAGAGCTCACCGCATAGAGGCAAGCCAGGAAGGGCCTGGAAGGGTGGCGACCGACGCATGGAGGTGACTCTTGTGGAGTCCGGGCCACCCAAATGACAAGGCATCAGTCGTGGCTGCTTGATCAAGCCATGACCGTTGCAGTTCACAGTGCGGTGGTTGCAATGGGTCCCTCAGGACTACGGAGCTGTTAGTCCAAGTCTACCTAATTCTGAGGCCCTCAGTGGTGGTGCCAGTGGCTGCTAGATGCTGGGCGGCAATTCATACCGAGGGCATTTGTGTGGTTGGAGTGTGAGCCAGTTGACCCTTTCCATTGTTATTGCTCTTGCCTACTCATGTTGGACAGACACCGTGCACATGCACCTAGCAACTTAGCTCGTTTTCAACGCCCCTGGGCCCTGCTGCACTTTCCTGGACCCTAAGGCTCCTGCATGCTGCTTTCTTAGACCATGGGCGTTGCGCTCCTGACGTGTGACGTGTGACACTTCTGACGAGTCACATGCTGGAATATCGTGCTGGGCAATAGGGACCGCTTACGGGCCACTTACTGCCTTGACCCTAGCAGCATGTAATTGACATGATCTACATAGGTCGTACCTGCATGCTAGCGTTTCCAAGCACAGTGCACGTGGCATGAGGTGAAGCCAGGAGCGCATTCTGCAGCAGATGAGTACTTAGTTTTGACAACCAGCTGTAAGGATCCAGGTGCAGGCTTCCTTGCAATGCTCAGTGTTGTAAACGAACAGGCTTTGAAGTGGGAGTCCTTTCTGTCCTTTGAGGGCACTGTGGCGCCCTCCGTACTGTTAACTGGCCTACCTACCTACCTACCTACCTACCTACCTAGTGAGAAAGGCTCTGCTGCTGCCATTCAGCTGACAGTGCTTGCTGGAGACGTCTGTTGCAGCTGCAAGGCACTTGTCTAGCTGTTTAACGCCTAGCGGTCAGGTGCGTACAGCACGCGCTCGCACAGCTGCAGCTGGCGACCGCAGTCCAGCGTGTCTTGAACCCTGCGCTGCATCTGGTAGTCAGCGCCCCCGACGCTCTCCAGGCCACCAAAGCTCAGCACCGGCACGTTGCTTGTGTTGATGTGCGTCACTGTTGGAGCCTTGGGGCTCCCCACTGGCCGCCCAGCAGTCTTGACCGTGGCCCGCGCGTGCGCTGCAACGTTTGATGATGCACTGGAGCAGGATGCCTCCTCGCTGAGCAGCTCCCCGCTGGACCCCAGGCTGTGCAGCTGGTTGAGCATCCGGCTGACCGCGGACTGGCTGTCGGCCTTGATCTGGCTGCTGCCAGGCACGCTGTGCACCTGCAAGGCTGTCGCAGCAAAGGGGCTACGTCGGGGCGGCTGCACTGCGCCGCCGCCCGCAGAGCTGAAGGCCTTGTGCGCCTGCGGCGTGCGCACGGCCGTCTCAGGCTGTCCCTCAGGCCCCTTCACCTTGCGCTGCGCATCCTCCAGATCCACACACAGCTTGTCCAGCCGCTTGGCCAGCGCTCTGCGCCTGTCCTCCTCCTTCTCCCTTGCCATGATGCGCACCAGGTCCTCCGCTTCATGCGGGTTGTACACGCCAACCACGTAGTCGTGGGGCAGGCCCGTCTGTGGGCGCACCGCACCCGGGACTTGCGGGTTCCACATGTCTCCCAGCAGCAGGTAGCGGGTGGAGAGGCGGCCTGCAGCAAGGGGGCAAGTGCAGCAGCAGGGGATGCACGTTGCGACGTGCATGTTGCGTCATGCCGATGGCGCCTTGCTATGCAAAAGGATCAGGTGCACTCACCGCCTGGTGTGGTCGGGGACACGAGGTGGCGTCGGGGTTCATGCCGCACGCCCGCAGCGCCGCTGCGCTGCTGTCGCCACGGCGGTAGGGAGCTGCTCGTGCTCAGGCCCGCCAAGCGCGTAGGACTCGGCCTCCGTGGCGAGCGGGCAGTGGGCGACGGCTGCGGCGAGCTGTCCTTTGGCTGGGGCGTCACGGGCAGCTGCAGGATGACGGGTGCGGTCTCTGGCCTGCGTGCAGGAAATGGCGGGCTTCTGCAAAGGCTTGAGCGGCTGCTGGCCGTGGTTAGCACTGGCCTGGCGGCTGCTGCAGCAGTATGTGTGACAGGGCCGACAGCATCTGTGGCAGAGCCTGTGGCGACACCAGAGTGGTCGTTGCCTGCAGCTCCTCCTGTTGCTTGGAAGATTGTCTGCAACGTGTCAGCGCCATCGTGCTGCTGCTGCTGCTGCTCCTGCTGCTGCTCTTGTTGCTGCCTGTCCCCCTCTTCCTGCTGCTGATCTTGCTCGCCAAGTGACGGCTGGGGCAGAAGCGCCGCGAATGCGCCACTTGCCGTCGGCGAGCTCTCACAACTGCTGTTACGCTGCAGCCTGCTCAACCTGATGCTGCGCCCGCTGGTCCCCAGCTGCTCCTGCAGACCCCGCCCTGCTTCAGGCACTCGAGCAACACCTTCCGCTGCGCCTTCCTGGCTGCTGCCTGGCCTGGGCGCTCCGGCGCCGCCTTCTGTCCTGATTCCTTCACGGCGAGCTGCCAGCCTGCTGGTGCTGATGCCTCGCTCGCCTTGCCCCTGCTCCTGCTCATCACCTCCTGCATCACCTTGGCGCCCCTGGGCTGTTTTTCCCCGTGGGCTATCCACTGGCAGGCTCATCAGGTGTTGGATGACCTCGGGTTCCAGCCCATAGTTCCACTTGTTCACGCGGGGCTTGGGCGATGCAACCTGGCAGCACAGCAGCACACAGTCGACAGGTGGCAACAGCTGTTTGTTGAAAGGCAAGGGGCTATCAAATGCTTGTACCCGGCTGCTTATGCGTGGGCTCCCCCTCCCAACTCCAGTTCAGACTTCAGCTGCCACCCTGCCCACATGCCTTGAGTGCTGGCGGTGCTAAGAGAGAAAGGGAGAGCCCAACTTACCGAATCTGGCCTGCGCGGTGACCGCCCGCCTCTTAATCTCAGGGTGGAGCATTTGTCTGGCAGCAGCACGGGGCTGTCGGGGCCGCCAAGCTTGGGGCTGTTGAGATCAGGGGCAGTTCCTGGCCGGCACACGAGTGGGCCCCAGCCCGCAGTGCCCTGCAAGGTCATGGGCATAATAATCCAGGGTGTGGGGAAAGGCTGCAGCTTGAGCAGGACCCACTCTGGACCAGCCCTGCCTCAGCTGACTCTCCACCAAACGCGCAAGCAATTCATGTTCGTGGTTGCTAAGCCTGGCAGCATCAACCCTCCTCTCCCGACTGGTGACCCTCTTGCTTCATGCTCCATGGTGCCCGTTCACCCTGCCGCGGCCGCACCCCTATGATGCCTGTATTCAGGGCACCGTTCTACGCCTACCCACCTTCCGCAGCGAGTGTGCCCAGTTCTGCGGCGACTGGGAGGAGGAGCTGGCGATGGGTGAGTAGTACAAGGTTCTGTCCTGCTCCCAAGAGTGAGTAGAGCTCTTTAGCAAGCTCAGGTTGAACAGCTTGCGGTGGGTGGTGTGGTAGGGCCGAATGCCCAGGTGATTGGCCGAATTGACTGTGTCTGGTGCCGGCTGCGTTGTGCCCTCTGCAGCACGAGGCTGCTGCACGAACTGCTCTTGCTGTTGCTGCCTGCTTGAGCTGCTGTGATGCGCTGGCTCTACCCACGCATAAGTACGAGATTGTGAGGCTTGTTTGACATCCTGGCGCTGCTGCTGCTGCTGCTGCTCCTGCTGCTGCTCCTGCTGCTGCTGTGCCTGCGCTGCCACCCCTGCAGAGGCCATTGAGGCCAGCCTGTTCGTAATGCACGAGGCGGCTGTGGCACCGCCAGCGGAGTCTGCGCTTGCATCATGTATCGCTTGCCATGCATGGGAGACTGGTTGTGTGCGCTTCCGTACCTGAGCGCAGAGCAGCAGGTTAAGCCAGTGTAGGCCTTGCACCCATGGCATGGTGCTAGCTGCCAAAGCACCATGCTGTGCAGATGAGCAGCCTACTCACCAGGCGCCTTTTTTCCCGCATGGCAATGTTCTGGACTGAGCCGACGGTGACAGGGCTGCTCAGGTCCAAGCCTGTCGCCTTCTCAACAAGCGCACGAGCTGTTTGCAGCTTTTGCTCCAAGCTTGTTAGCGGTCGCTGCCTGGACAAAGGCCTTGTTGCGCCTGGAGCTGGAGGCAGGACAGCCATGTGAGCTTGCAGTGCATGGCACGCACACCATGCAACAGGTTGCAACACCGCTGCAGGTTGCAACATGGCATGGATGGAGTCGCTGACGACCACAGCATCAAGCATTGCAGATACTCACACCTGCTTCAGTGCGCGAAGCTGGCGGTGCGGTGTCGGCCATAGTGGAGAAGGCGCAACCTCGCACACCAGAGGAAAGAGCGCGGCCACACGACCTACAGGCTGTGTATTCGTTTGGCTTCAAAGCATGTTGACGACGGCTCGTGGGCGCTGACAGTCGAATCCGGCAGTACTGCAGCGGTTGCCCAGCATGCAAAACTTCGAGGTGTGCATACTTTGAATATGATGCTTCCTTGGAACATGCACACTTGTCGTCGACCACCATGTTATTGAAAACGGAACGCTTTACACAGAGGTTGCACTGGATGAAACTTGCGAGAGCTGTGTGGTTGGCAAAAGCCAAGTCAAAGGCTAGGCAGAGGCGCAAGGTGGGGTAAGCACAATACCGATGCAATGCGTATGATAGTTTTGCACAGTGCCAGTGCAGGTGTTGGCAGGAGGATGCAATAGAGGAACACATGCCCCCTTGTCATTCACTGCAGCACTACAGGTATGTAGATACATGCTCGACAAATTTTGTGCATTTGTGTGTAACCCTTTCCCCCCCAAAGACACTCCTTTTGAACGATGCTGCATGAAAAAGCTGCGGCCACGATAAGCAAAGCAGGATCAGGCAAATGAGGACCAAACCATGCTCTGCAAACTAAATGCCGCCCTGAAAGAGGCTGGGTGGCACCTACACCAGACAGCGAAGTCGGACTCCTATACTCCCTAAAGGCAAGCTTGCAAGGAAGGGCCGGTAAATGGTGACTAACGGCACATAAGACAAACAGTCACATGATATTGTGGTGCGGCTTGAGTCATTGATTGCCACATGGAATCAGGGTTCGGCCGGCTGTCTGTGGTGGTGGGGCCAGCCGACAAGGCATGCCCCTGGTACCAGCCGCCTTGGTTGCCAGAGCATTGATAGTCACGAACGTGTAGCGCACGCTAACTATCTCTTTGTTTCAGCTGCTTCACTTCACCCCAACCACTCATGGCGCCGCCTGCAGCTGGCGTTGCTACGCCATGCACATGGGAAGCCCTCCTCAGAGAACTGCAAAGCTCGCTAGCAGCAGCTCCCCACCCCCCACACCACCAACTGATCAGTCATGACAGCAGCAGCCCAGGTCAGGCTGCAGGCACGGGCCTTGGCGCTGGCGCTGCAGCGCTGCACACATCATAAGCGCGCAGCGCACAGCGTGCGTCTGCATGTCACCCCATGCCTGTGGCACCCCTGCCATTCACTGCCGCTGAATCAGCTAGCAGCGCATGTTGCTGGCTGACACATCCACATGCACGCTCTTTGCAGACCCACAACATGTTGTATTACTGAGGCCGTAACAAGCCATCAGGTTGTGCGGGTGTGCTTGCTGCACCGCACCCTTGATCCTGCGCTTCCCCATCCCAGCCGCTTTTCGTGGAACACAAGCATTTTGTGGCAAACAGATACTTACAAGGAGATGTGCCCCCTCGGCTGCTTTGATGTACTGCCACAGGTAGCTGCTGCGCTGACCTGACAGCTGCATTCCGCGCCTGCTGCGCTGACTGCCCTGGCACAGAACACCACAGAGGTTTGTTGTGACCCCCACTTCCCAGTGCTCCCTCCGTGGTCCGGCCGCTGTGAGCGTAGGCACGTGCACGCCGCTGCCGCAGTCGCCGCTGCCGCTGTCGCCGCTGCCGCCGCTGCTGCCACTGCCGCCGCTGCCGCCGCCGTCGCTGCTGCCGCCGCAGCCACACGGCGTGCGCAGCTCAAGCGCTGCCGTTCAGCAGGCTGCTGAGCAGGTTCCTGGCGTTGTCCACCTGCACGACGTTGCCCGTGACGACGAGGTGGAACAGGCCCGGCGCTCCCGGTGTGATGCTCAGCTGCGCGCCAGACATGGCCTGCACGCTGAACAGGTACTGGTTCACGATGCCCATCTGCTGCTGACTGACGGGTACGGACGCGGCGACCTGACGCAGCGCGTCCAGGCCCTGGTTGGCGCCGTACGCACCGCCGCTGCCGTCGCCGTCACTGGATCCGACGCCTGCGGGAGGAGCGACACGGAAGGGGATGGCGGAGGGCGGCACAGGTGGGAGCGCGGTGCAGATGCAGGCTTTGGGGCGGTAATGGCTGCCGACAGCAACGCTCTTGCTGCTGGCGCTCTCGCCGCTGCCCTCACTTGCAGGCGGCGCTTGCATCTCGCAACCCGGCCCCTGAGCTCATGAGCCCCCTCAGCTCATTCCCACTGCTGCGCGCTCACCTCCCTGCTGGTGCTGGGCGTCGTATTCGTAGGCGTCGCCCATGCTGCCAGCCAGCACGGGCGCTGCTCCAGACATGGCACCCGCACCCTTGTAAGCCATAGGGTTCATGTGGTTCATCATCGTGAGCTGGGGCGCAGCCTGCATTGGCATGCCGTCGATGCCTGGCGGAAGGATGCCAGGTGCCAGGGCCACAGCGCCGGGGTGGCCAGGGTAGTGCAGGGCCAGGGGCGCCTGATCATGAGGGGTGCAGAGGAGCGAGGGGGGCAGGCGTGAATGGAGTTTGACTGAAAAATCTCTGCAGGGCAAGCGGTTGGCTGAAAATGAGGCCTTGGCGCCTGCCATCCTGGCCCTGATTAGGTCCTGATCAGCTTTCATCAATACCATGCAACAGCCGCAATCCCGAGCAGCCATTTGCTGCGCAGGCAGCTGAGGCACTTCCATTGCCACCCAATCAGCGCAGGCATCTCCCCTCAGTCCTCAATCAACTGGGCATCTCAAGCAGCTCTGGACACCTGGTTGCTCTTCAATTTCCGTTTGAGCAGACAACGTAGCGTTCCTTGCTATCCACAGGGATGCACCGCAGCTTAGCCCCCTGCCACCCCTGACCATGGCCTGCGCACCTGCCCTGGCAGGAGCCCCATGTGTCCCATCAGCGGGTCAGCCAGCTGCTGAGCCATGGGGTCACCGGCCAGCATGCCGATAGCTGGGTGCACCGCGGTGGCACGGGACTTGGCCTTGCGCACAACCAGCGGACGGTCCTGCTCACCAGCGGGGTCTGCGTGTATTCAAGGCGTGAGCAAGGCAGTGGCAGGAGAGCCATTTCAAGCCACAGCCCAGCCTCAGGGGGGAGTATGTGATGCCTGTCATCAAAGAGTGGCTCGGCGCGGGGACAGGTGGGGAAAGAGGCAAGGCGGTGCTTGACCTGGCTGCAAGCAACTGGGAGCACTGCTACAGTGTTTGCGCCGCCCGCCAACCCGCCTCTCTCCCTGCAGTCAAGCCACACGCGCACCTGGCAGACAGTGGCGCAGGTTGAACTGCAGGATGGCGCGCTCCGCAAACGCGCGCGTCGCGTACCACACGAACGCGCTGCCCTTGGGCTGCTGCGTCGACTTGTCGCGCACGATCACCAGCTCCACCACCTTGCCGACCGATTCAAACAGCTGCAGCAGCTGCTGCTCGGTGCAGCTCTTGGGCATGTTGCCGACAAAGAGCTTGATGGCGTCCGGGTCGCACCCGATAGGTGGCCTCTCAGTGTCTTGTGGCAGCAGGCCGGTGGCGGACGACGATGCGATGCCCATGCCATGCGCGTGTGCCATGCCCATGCTGTGGCCCGGGAAGGACCCCGCCAGCACGAAGCCGCCGGGCATGGCAGGGGTCATGCGCCAGTCTGAGCCTGCAGGACCGGCGGTGCAAAGGGAGGAGGAGCGTCAACGCAGAGGTTGTTGGGCCGAGGTAAGCAGGAGGCATAATCATGATGCAGGCAGGTGCATGAACGGCTTGCGCATGCATGACTGAAGGAGGCTTGCCTTGCAATTGTTTGCAGTTGTATGCATATCTTGTCCTTAACTAAGAACCAGAAAGAAAGAAAGAAATTTAAATATCTTCTTTAAAGAGGTACGCCTCCGAGGCGTGGAGGAACCAGATTCACAGGACAAATAAAGAAAATTTATGAACCTGCTTTGCGGCTGCTATATGTAGAGCCACTTTGAAGCCACTGTGCCAAAATGCAGACATGCTGCGCCGGCTGCGTGTCTCTGCCTCCTAGCAGCAGGCCTGCAGCTAACTAGCACAGCCCCTTGCCCGCCTGCGTCCCCAAATGCCCACCCTCGCACTCACTGACTGCAAAGTTGGGCACCAGGCCCTGGCGCACGGCTGCAAGGTGCTGCTCGCGCCTGCGCCGCTGCATCGCAACGTCCATCCACTTTACGACCATGGTTGAGTCCATGCCTTCCCACGTGTACTTGTTGTCGAGGCCCTGGATTGCAGCCACGGCCTCCTCATGGCTCCCCATGGTCACGAGGCCGCAGCCCTGCAGCGCACAGGCGCAAGCAAGGATGGCAGGCAGCACAAGTGTAACCATGGCCAGCAGCGGGTAGTTTGCAGTGTTATAAAGTGTTATATAGCAAGGCAACTTCTGACGGGAGCGGCGCATGCAAGTCACACACAGTCTGAGTCTGCTGTCAATACTGTCAATAACTGCGCAGTGAATGCATGCAGCTGGCAGCATGCACATGTCAGTTCACATACACACAAAAATAGTAAAATGGTGCAAACAGCCCTCTGCCCAACTTTTGCAACCTAGCGCCCTTGAGACACCCGGTTCGTGCATCACGCACACAAGTACATGTCTCGCATGATGTGAGACACAGCGCTACCTTCACGCTTTCACACCACGATTAGTCACACCACGATGAACCATAAATGCCTACGACAGCTGCAACGCTGTCATTCTGTCACAGCATAGGCGCACCAATGCTGCTGACCATCATGTGGGGTGGGCCTTCTTTCCGATCTGAGGAATCAAAGCCTTCAGGGCTACAAGGCTGCAGGGGCAGCTTCACACACCCATGGGAAAATGACAGTACGCACGTCCAAAGGACAGCAGTACAAGCAAGCAGAACTAGCAGAACACTCCGCGTTGAATGGCAGCACGCACCTTGGTGGTCGGTGCACCTTGAAAGGCACGGAACAGGTTGACCTCATGCACGCGGCCAAAGCGAGAGAACAGCTCCCGCACTTCATCGTCTGTTGCCGACCTCAGCACCTTGGCAAAGAACAGCTGTGTGCAGGTGGGATTGGCAGAATAAACACGGCAGGTCGGCGTTGACCAAGGAATTTATAGCAAAGTCGGAAACTCATTGGTTGTGCGGGGAACTTGCAGGCATGCATGACCATGAGTGCTGTGTGCAGTGTGGAGGGCAGGCTGTTGTGTAATGGGTGTCAGCACTACAAGCAGTAATTGCGGTTATTACCCGTGAGGCAGTCCCTGCAGTCCTATCGGCAGTCTCTAGTCACACATGTCTGGCAATGACATTAGAGGGAGGAGCAGGGGCAGCGCACAGGATCCTTCCGGAAGCGCACAGGATCCTTCCGGAAGCGCCCCATCTGAATCGCCGGCTGTTTGCAGCCGTTGACTACAGCCATACTCGTAGCTAAGGTGCTTGGGGTGAGCCATGCTAGCTGCGCTGCACTCTGATTCGCAGCACGACACTGCAGTAGCTGCAGCCTGCAGCCTGCAATTGCAAGATACCACGCGTCTGCCACAACCAACCTTCCCGAGGGATACATAGAGCCGCAGACGGCATGCTGGTATGTGCCTCCATGTACGGCATCATGCCGTACTATGATAGTAAAGCGCACCTAAACCGCACAGTTGCTAGGTGGCTCCCACATCACCCACCATCCGGTTCTCTGCATTGGCAGGGTCGTGGGCTGCGCTGATCGCCCTGCCTGCATCGCCCTGTCTGCCCTGCAGCTCCTGTGGCTGGCCCAGTGGCTGCTGTTGCTGCTGCTGCGGATGCTGGGCGCTGAGGTCCATTTGAAATGCGCTTGGCTTGTGCGCTGCTTGCCCTGTGTCAGGCTGCATCAGCACAGGCAGAGGGCACATGTGGGTTGCATGATGCAGGTGCAAGAGCCTTGCTGCTGGTCCCTGCCTCTGACTCACTTCACAGTCTTGGCCAGTTGACCCTTCTGACTGCACCCATTAACCCAGCGTCAAAGGCCACGCCCTGCGTGGTGACACAGGTTTGCAGCCCGGGGTCGTCGATGGGACCGAGGAGCATGGGCGGGTGCTGGCGTGCTGCACTGCACATTGCAGCAGCAACAGGCCCTGCCCACATGCCCCCGCGGCACCCACAGCTGCTCCTAGTACGCAGCGCACCGTGCAGCCATGTCGTGCCAACGCAATGCGTGCCCTGCTGTCCTCGGTTGCGTGGCAGACCAACCTTCGCGGGTGCAGGCGGCGGGGTTGCAGCGGTCGCTGTGGGCGGCGAGCAGGCTGTAAATAGAGCAAAGAAGTGCAAGCGGGGGCGCCAGAAGCAGAAAAGCAGAAAATGAAACGAGAGTGTTGTAACCAAGGTGTGTAAACCAGGTCCCAGCAGCACCTGGGAGGCAGAGCGACACCGCAGTCGCTGCCAACGGCAATGGTGCAAGGGGGTGCAGACGGGGTGAAAGTGGGTCCATCGTTAGGCCGGTATTGCCCCCAGTTATGTTTGCTTGAAGCCCCGTAGGGCAGTACCCCGATTTTGCGCCAGTGCAGGGGTGCTGGCGATGCACGCCCCTCGACAACGCTGCGAGCGCTGATAGCAGCGATTTGGCGGCGGCGCACAGCGGCCAAGAGCACACCTGAAGCTGCACTGGCGCCGTCTCGTTCCCGGTGTCCAGTTTCCATTCGCCTAGGCAGCTTGCATCGTCTCTTTGAGCCAACGTTGCATCCCGCTTCCAAATTTGGTCTCCTGCCTGGGACTTCCGCGTTTGTTCCGGAACACTCACAATTTTCGTTGCACTGCGCACGGGGCCTTGACACTGCTGTTGAATGGTGTGTCCTCTCGCGCAAGCACGCAATGCTAGGTCTGACGCAACACGCCTGCGGGCCTACGTGTAGGACGCTGCAGCAAGGGAAGCTGCGCAGCTGAAAATTGTATGCACATGACTGTCTGCCCTAACCCAGGGGGCGCCTCAAGCCAGGCTGCGTCCGTTCAACTGATCTTGGGGCAAGCCAAGCACCATTAAGTAGCAGGTGATTGTTGTCAGCCAGGGTGTATGGCACGGGCGTATAAATCGGCATCAATGTTGGCAAAAGAAATCACTGATCACTTCTGGCGCCTGTAGATCTTGGCCAGCAGAGATGTGAACACGGGCTTCGGCAACTGCGTCTGCTGCTCAATTGCGGTGCTGAGGCGTGCATAGCTCTCAGCTTCATAGTCCTTGAAGCGCTGCTCCATGTCGAGGTCGCGGTAGATCTGCTTGATGGCTGTGACACATTCCTTGTCCTTGCGGCCATAGTTTGCCTGCCGCACAACAGGGCAGCCATCAGGCGCAAAGGACGCGGGTGAGCGCCACGTGTCTGGAGAGCGGTGCGCGGTGCAAAACATGGGATGCACGCAGTCACAGCTGCGGGCCCCTCTTCTGGTCCTCACCTTGATAATCTCCTTCTGCTCTTCAGTGGCATGCTGGAGCACGGTGCAGATCAGCCAGGAGCACTTGTTGTCCTCAATGTCGGTCCCGACCTTCCCGATGGTCTCGGGGTCACCAAAGCAGTCCAGGTAGTCGTCCTGGATCTGCAAACAGGCACAACCAAATAACAGGAGGGAGGTGAGTCCAGAGACCTCAAGACGACCTGGCGGACGGCGCGCACATGCTGAGGGTGCACAAAAGGGCATCATCGCATCGCAGGATTCTCGCCGCCATTACCCCATTAGTGACAGTGGCCTCCAACCTCGAGCTGCAGAGACAGACCCCGTCCCATCCCAGACTACCGCTGTGCTGTCATAATGATGGCCCCATGGTTTGTTCACCGCTTTCCACTTGGGCAGAACAGGCGCACCTGGAAGTATTGCCCCATCTCCACCAGAATCTTCTCTGCCACCTGGTATGCCTCCTCGTCCCTGATGCCCGCCAGCACCATGCCACAAGCCACTGGCAGGTAGAACGAGTAGTAGGCCGTCTTGTACGTGACGATCAGCATGTAGTTCTCCAGCGTGTACTTGCTCAGGTCCACTGACCCGATGGGTGCGGTGGTCAGGTCCAGCAGTTGCCCGTAGCTGGTCTGGTACGTGACCTGATGGGCGGGGTGGGGATGAACAGGGGAGTACTGAGTCACATGCTGCTGACGGCGAGCGATGGTGCCACAAGCTGGTGGAGCCATGGTGTGCACCTGCTGATGCGGCCAAGGCCGCGCTGCTTGCTTGCTGGAGTCGGGCGTCCATCAAGAGCTGTGGCGTACGGCCTCTCACCTCATGAAACAGGTCGTTGATCTTTGTGTATGCAGGGTGCGAAGAGAAGTGGTTCTTGATGATGCGGTAAATGCAGCACTCAAGCAGAATGTAGTCGTTGCACGCAACGAGGCCAACCTGTGGTGCACCAGCAGCAACAGCAGCAGGCAGTGATTTGGTCCCTGGCCTTTAAACGCCCCGATGCTGGCTGTTGGCGCAAGTTTGTTATGCTAATCCTCCCCCGTGCGCAGCTTGTCCAGCCACAGTGCTGAGTCTCTGAGGTTTGATCAGCACATCATGCTGCGCTGCAAGCGCTGCAGTTTTCTGTTTCTCTTGCTTGATGCTTACTTCGGGCTGCTTGTACCAGCAGGGCTGGCCACGCCGCGTGATGGACCCGTCCATAATGTCATCCGCCACCAGGAAGAAGGCTTGCAGCTGGGGGCAGCACCACCATGATGGGCATTGGCGTGACAATGACTCACATGTGCACCATGCTCTGCGCTGCGCTTCCTATGCCAGTTGCTATGCCAACTCACCCACTCTATGCACCAGCCCAGCGCATTGGCCTTGAAAATGTCGTCTGCACTCATTTCCAACTTGCCCTTGATGGCTGCCAACACATCATAAACAGCCATGCCGCGGTTCAGCTTTCCTCCTGGCACATTGTAGTCCAAATTCTGCGCGCGTGGACAGCATCAGCGTCAGCAGGAGGCGCCGCGGGGTGGCTCCCAGTGCATGCGAGCGCGCTCCTACCTTGCGAAACCATTCCTTGGCAAAGATCGGCGGCTTGCCAAGGATAGGGTCTGCCAGAAGCTCCTCACGCAGCTTATCGTACGTCTCAGTGAAGGCCTGCTGGCAAACATGCGACGAAAGGGCTTGAGATCCCCGGATGGCAGCTGCTCCACACCCCGCGCAGATTCAGCCTGCTCAAAAGGCACGTGCCGACCTCCTTGGTGTGCGTGTAGCCATCGGTTTTGGCCTTCTTCGGAGAGGGCTCAGCCATGGTGCCGAACGACTGCAGATGCAACAGGGATTGAGCGAGCGAGCCGGGGGAACAAGCGTACCGACGCGATGCACACAGTTGCACCAAGCGCAGCAGCATCTACACGCCAGGACACGCACACCAGCGGACACACCTTGCGCCCCACACCTGCGTCGCCACTTCCTTTGTTCAGCGTTGCTGCAAGCACGAAACAAAAATTGCTAGAAATGATAACGCAGCTATAGCAGAGGTAGTCAGAGTCTTAGATGCCGCTGCGAAGGAGATAGGAGTTCCGGGGTACAAGGTGCAATGGGGGAGCGCGGAGACTGCCAAT